>JASAOQ010000884.1:0-36290 GCA_031306065.1 Pseudopyricularia cyperi | reverse complement strand
CTCCAGTACCACCTCGTACTGGGCTGTCCCCGGCTTGAATCCAACACCATCAATCCATCTACAACGAAGGAATATTATAACTAGATGACAATCTGAACACAGAGAAATTCTCGGATAAAGAGAGAATGAATGCACCCTAAACCAGTGTCGTGATCATATGCTCTCCTCGTCGTCTTCGGAGATCCGATGTACAAAGAGAAACCTTCCAGTCATTTCAGGGTTAGGGGTTGGTCCACCAAAAGGTACGGATGAACGGACGGACACGCGTAGGCAAGGGGGTGTCAAGGGCCGGCGCCCAGTCTTCTCAGCTTCATTCTATCTTTTGTCGGGGAACTGGGGAAACTCTGTCTGGTTGCGGGACTGACTGCGAACGATCAGCTTGCCTGACTGAGCCCGATATTCTTTCACTCACCTCGTCAGTCGACGAGAGTCATCAGCCTCCGTGTATACCTGGTCGGCACCGCAGGTCTAGGTTCATTGAGCCTCATGTCCCCCCCATGCAGGGCACAGCTGACGATGGACGCCGACTCACCTCGATTCACTGATACCATACATACCATGCTGTGACTTGTAGGACAATGGCATTATATTTATTACAAAGTAGAATATAAACTGTCAAGGTGTATTTTTATTCTATTTTTCATTATTAGGTTTTTTTTTCTTCTTCTTTGATACTTCGAGGTCTCTGGACTCCAGAAGTCATTACATTAGTAAGTATCCCTCCCCCTCCCCCTCACCATCCCCTCATCGAAGCCATAGTCGAGGCCCTCGTGCTGAAATGGCAACTCTTGTTTTAATCTGCCTCGCGTCATGGGCGTCAACAACTCTCTGCTCTCCCTTATGGTCGCTAGTCCCTCTGGCCCGGAGCCATATTCCTCGTCATCCTCATCATCAAAGCTTCGATCCTCAAAGGGCTGTAGTTGCGGCTCCTCGTGACGAGGCTTGGGTACTGCCTCGAAGCCCTCCTCTATGACGGACGACTCGTACCCGTCATCTTCGCCGCCTTCGAAGCTATCGTCTTCGTCTGTGCTTGGGTACTCGTCATACTCCACATCAGGATATTCCTGCTCGGCATACTCCTCCTCCACAGGCTCTGCAGTCACTACCTGCGGCTCCATGACTGGCTCTTGGTACTTGGAGTGGACGCGGGAAATCGCATGCTGGCCGTCCCCGAGGGTCTGCACCCTTGACAGCGACTTTGAGGCCGCGACGTCGATCTCCTGGATGCTGGACCTCGCTGACGTCGTCGCCACGGCAATGATGGTGCTGTCGCCCTCTGTCAACATCTCGAACTCGAGATCCTCCTGCTCCCAACCATAGCTCGCGTCGTCGTCATCCCCTTCCGTCTCGCTTGCGGCGCGGGGTGGCTGCGCCAGGACGGGGCCGAGTCCCATTCCTCCCCCCGGGCGGTAGTTCTCAAAGCTGCTCGCGGCGCTGACGAAGCTGTCGGACCGCTGGCTGAAAAGGGAGCTCTGCCTGTCACTCCGCGTGCTGGGGCTCCTCGTCGTCCCCACAATGATGCCGGACATGGAGCTGGCGATGGAAACGTTCCCATCATCGACGTCAACGTCGTCGTCGTCGTCGCAAACCTCGGCGCGCGACGCCGTGCGAACAACCTCGGACGTCACCGTCATCGGCGCGCTCTTCTTGGCCTCGAGGTACGAGTACCGCGCCTGCGGGCTGCGCGGCTTCGGCGAAGACGGCGACGACGAGGACCCGTGGTGCGACCACCAGGCCAGCGAGGCCGGCACGCCGTCCTTGGCGCTTGCCGTGCTGGGCGTGCGCGACGGTCCCTGCCGAATGATGGCGGCCGATGGCGCCGGCACCTCGAGACGCTCGTAGGGGTCCAGATCGATGTTCTCGTAGCTTTCGTCCTCCATGTGGTACAGCGGCAGGCGGTAGATGACCTCGCGCGGCTGGTTGGGCGGCGGCAGTGTCGTGGTAGGGCTTCCGCCGTCCCTGCCGCTGTGCGACGACGGCGCGAACGAGAGCTGCGAGGTTGCGGCCTTGCTTCCTCCGCCGCCCGCCAGCATCGACGTCGAGGTCGCGAACGAGAAGCTCTGGTGGTTCTCCGACCCGGCCATCGTCGACGCCGTCTCCGGTCGCGAGCTGGCGGCGTTGCTCATGCTGGGGCAGCGGTCCTCGAATCGGCTGAGCCGGGTGGTCTGGCGCTTCAACATTTCTGGGAAGCTGGGCTCTTCTGGGTCGTCTGGTTTGCTCCTCCTGAAAGCCGATGAAATCTTGCGGCGGTATCTGAAGAGGAGGAATGCGAGGACGACAAATATGACAGCAGCAGCTGAGAAAGGGTGTCTTCCAGGTTAGTCGAGCCGCTCCCCTCGAGCTCTTCTATCTTCTAGAGATCACGCATACCTGTCGAACCGCCAATCACGGCAGCCCTATTTGAAGAAGCGGCATTGATGTTGGACATATCTGCGTTTGCATCCGGAACGACCGTTGCTGTTGTGTTGCTATTTGGTTGCGGTGCCGGGGTTATCTGCCCCGCAGCAACACCTGTGGTTGTGGTATTGATATTTACAATACTGCTGCTGCTGCCGACGCCGCTGCTGATGGGTGATGTGGATGCAGCTGGCAGCAATGATGTTGTCGAAGCTGCCTGTGTCGCCGCGATAAAGGGAAGGCGTTGTGTTTGAGAGGGAGTAAGTGTCTGAAAGGCGGCGGTGGCCGCGGCCACGGGTGATTGCCCTTCGGGCGAGGAGCCGGACAAGTCCTGCCGGGGCCTGATATCTTGGATGACCCCCATCTTGGGCCGAATGCTATCTGTTCCCGTCGAGACCTTGCGTGACGGGTGAACTTGATATCAGGCAACTCCAGATCAGGTGAAAAGCCGGCCAAGAGAGCCTCGACTGCCTTTTCGATGTCTTGAGGCGAAAGAGGGGGTTTTTTATTCGAATTATGAGTTTCAAACTCAACTGCACGTTGATGCCGGATCCGGAGAAGATGTGAAAAAGAAACGAATGGAATTGTGGTTGAAAGACTGGAAAGGGAGAGTGAAAATGGATGGCGAAAAAGGATGGGGAGTAGGCAAGATCAAAAACCGTTGTCCGAACACACAGAACAAAGCTTCTCGTCCAACATGTGTTTTTCTCCTTCTTTGTTTTTCTCGTCAAAGCAAACGAGCCTTGGCATGAAATAAAAACAAAAGATAAAAATGGCAACCCCGGCGAGCGGAATTGTATGGAAAGAAGCCTAAACACACCATGCTAACACACGGACAAGTCCGGTAGTATACCTACGGCTGCATACTAGCTCGACCATTCGTCCGCCCTGAGAACTTTCTCCATCACCATTCGTTTACCTATAACTGTCGACAATGCCACGTGAACTTGAGCGTCTTGTTATTAAAAGATCAAAGGCGAGCGTATAGTCAAAGCGAGAGCGCCGGTACGTTTCAGTTCTAGCGCACAACAAAAGGTCTGTGTTATCAGGCTAGATGCCCTCATCAAGGCTTCCGGACCTCGAAGAACTCGTTAGGAACACGGATCGCGTTATGGCTTTGATGAGGCTAGCGTCCGAGCTAGGAAGTATTCTTTTTTTTTAAAGATCCCGCCGCCTCTGAGTCGGAAGAGAACGAAAGGAAAGAAAATAAATACCCTTCTAGCGGATCCTACGACGTCTAGCGTGGAACATGGTAGCTTGTTTATTGTTCATCTTGAGCTATGCTCTGCTTGGTTGCAGGCAAAAAAAAAGGCACAGCAAGCAAGAGACTGGCTATGTTTTTGTCTCTCTACTCGTATTGAAAGGAGGAACGATCTTGGCGCCGTCCAGGTCTCGTCTAGATGGACAGGAGGACGTATTACGAGGAACGGATCCGGACGTGCGTCGTCTTGAGCCATGGTTTTGCCGGATGTCCTGGTGACACCTCCGTGACCGCGACTGACTTGCTGTCTTGTGCTGGCACGTTGACCCTTGGGAGCGGAGGACGTCACGAAGGATGCTGACGACTGATGGATGGGACTTATGCACCTTTGCGAGGTTGAGCAGTTTTGTCAATATGAGGGATACACGGTCTTGATGTCCGTCAGACGAACGGTCCCTCTCGGGTCCCCATCTGGCACACGAGCCTATATGGTGCAGGATCTGCTGCTTGTAAGAATCTGTTTTTGGAAGGAAATATGCACTCAGATAGAGGTAAGTGAGTCTTGAAGATACCAAGACGAGTGAGCCGGAGCCGAACATGGTCGGAGCATATGTCTCGGCTCCGATGTCGGTAGGGCGAGGCAGGCGTAGGATGGCTAAGCAGCAAACATAACTCGCCTGGCATACAGATCGCGACCCCGGCCAGGCTGCCAAAAGCACGACATGCATCTGATGGCCCTTCGCGGGAGTACCCCTCGTTTTCTTCGTCGTGATGCAACCGCCAATGCCGTCCCTCAATGTCCCTAATCCCTCCCAACATCCAGCCAGCGCATAAAAACTGGAATCCCTAAGATGACAGCTTCAATACCACGCCTCGGGGCCTTGACAAGCGCCGAAGGGTGCGAGATGTGTACAGTCACAAAGCTCAACCAAAGAATACTCGGTCACTATGCGTCGCTGGAGAAGCTTCAACGGGAACGCAAGCAGCAGTGCCCGATTTGCGAGCTGGTCAAGCTGGCGATGGGCCATCCCGAGATAGTGCCCGCGCTGCCCGGCAGCATCTACCTCGCCGCTTCCGGAACCGGGATCATCGTACACACGGCAGGCTTGCGGCGGATGACGGGGAGCCACATCGTCTACCTGTTCATGCTCAAGGACACGCGGCCATGTGATTTGCCGTTTTTCTTTTCTGTCCAGCCCGTCCGGAGGGATACCTGGGCGTCGTTTCTGGAGCGGTCGATCAAGCGATACCGCGAGGAGCACGATGATTGTGGCAAGGCCACCGCGGCCTAGGCGCTTTTACCGCTAGGCTAACACTAGGTAGTTGACGCTGGGAAACACTGTACTTGCTAACGCGTCCTGTACTCCTAACGTGGGTGTGTTCGACTATGGTTGTCGTACCCCTCAACCCCAGAGTAACAACTAGCGTCACTGCTGTTGACCAGCCGCAACACAGGTCGACTTTGCTCATTAGGTTCCCACTTATCATCCAAACCGACCCCAACACCCCTTTGCGAGCCCATTGAAGACCCTCGAACGACCGTCGCTGCCCTATTCTCGTTTCGGCCTGCTTCTTCCGCCCTCAACGGCCACTCGGGATGCACCAATTTTTAGAGGCTGGAGACCGAGACCGCGGTGCCGGTAGGACCTCGAACCTGCCGCGCGGCCGCCGCCTCGGCGTCAACGACCCGCGGCGGTGGGGAGGCCGCGGCCTCTACTGAGCCGTTGCCGAACAGACGCGGCCACCAGGACCGCGCGAGCCCGCGCAGCGCAGGCGCGCAGGCGCGCAGGCGCAGATTACGGCGAGGCTCGTCTCCACGTTGGAGACGACGAAGCCGATGGAGTAGGTTGGGTCCGCATCGGGCGGTGATGGTAACTTGAACTGCCTGTAAATCATGATGAAGTAAGAAGTTCGACCTATGCTTACGATTGTGACGCTTTTGGGGTTTTTTTTTTTTTTTTTTTATTGCATTGCAGTAATGTGGTCAGCCGATTCATCCCTTGTTCTGCATGTCCGCATGCGGGAGCACCGCTCGTCTCTACACTTACATAGATCCGAGGAAGAAGACGCCCAACACCGCCCTTTTCATTTGCGGCGATATCTTCAGGCGCAGGAATATGGCGAACGGCAGCGCCAGCACCAGCAGGTCGGTGAAGATGGCGATGCCCGCGCCCGCAATGTAGAAGGGCAGCTGGCCAGGACAGCCGGCCCCGCGGCTCAGGACGAAGTTGGCCTGTTCGGGGACGCACTGGAACATGGCGGTCAGCGTCGTCGCAGTCATGGCGGCTAGGTTGAGGGCGTTGGTGGCGTGGATGGCCCAGCGCACGTGCCGCCTGTGCCCGCCCAGACGCAGCAGGAACATGAGCACGGCGGACTTGCACAGAGGTAGGATCGGCTGGTAGAAGACCTGGACCAGGTAGCTCTACCGTCCCGCCTCGTCGGGATCGAGCTCGCCGGGCGGCACGTTAGGGAAATGGACCCCCAGGAAGCTCGTCCTGGCGACTTGAGATATATGCACATGCGCGAGGTAGGTGGGCCGGTTTCTGTTGTTAGTCTGGGAGCCGATGATGAGAGCTGACCGGGGGGGAAAGAATACACGGCGTCCCTTACACATGTAGCTACTGAGGGTCATGGGTATCATCAAAAGCACCGCTAAGCCAATAAAGGCATCATCTAAAGAAGCGACATCTTGATGAGCTCGAGAGGTCCAACTCCGGAATAGCTTCCACCTGGGATGGGGCAAGGCGTACCAATCCAAAGCTGTCCCGCCTGTCTCCGGCTGTATAGCCTCAGGCTTACGAGGAGAGATGCTATTATGGGGAAAACGCATATGATTGCCAGTGCTCCATTCTGCTGAGGCAAGGTTGGATATGGGTCGACGATCCTTAGCTCCGCTGAAGCCAGACTGACAACCGGCGGGAGGGCCGGCTCCTCATCGTTCATTCCGAGAAATGGTCTTGAGAACTATACTTTCAGCCGCGAAATCTTTTGTTGTGGGCAATGGCTATACAATGCAATGGGCAGCCCGCGCGGTGTTGCGGGAGGAGGGATGATAAAGCAGTTCATGCCCTACCGGAAGGCGGCGGCGGCTCCGCAGCCGTAATAATACATTCGGTGACATAGTTCACCAGTGTTGGGAGGGCTGGCGAGTCGTTGCCTCCCCTCGCTGAGTTGCGTTACACGGGAGTCTCCTCGAAGCTTCGGAGCACCTGCAAGTAAAACGCCCATCCTCTCACAAGACACAAGGCACCAAAACGGGACAGGCCGCTTATCCGTCCCAACTCCGTCCGTACTCCAGGATGTCTTCGTGCAACATGGCAAAAGTTTCTCCTCTGTTAGCGCACTTCCCATTGGAGATTTATCAGCGGCGGATGGGGCAGCAGAAAGGACGGACGGCCTTCTATGATTGCGCCCGCATTTTTTTGAGCAACGTAAACCACGGGGAAAGTGTTTCGGGCTGAACTCTCGGTAAGAATAAAACTACCCGCAACCACGGGGGTTTTCTGTCTGACAAGAGACGTAGTTTAGGACCTAGGAACTGTAAATCAAAGACGATTGGAAACATTGCTTCGCCACCACTGCTAGACTGGAACAGCTTAGCATCGCCGGTGTCATACTTGCCGTGGAGTAAGACATGGAAGTTTGAAGACGAAGAGCACACAACAAAAGAAAGAAAATAGCGGGAAGAATATGAGTTATAGGATGAACCAGGAAGCGACTGAGCGAGAAACAATCGACAAAATAGAAAACAGATCAAGGATCATAGCAGACTTAACCCCTAGTTCGAGACCTGGGCCTTCACAGCAGGACTCCGCCCCCGTTGTCAGAATTGCTACCAATGTCCAACTCAGACATACGCCAGGGCAAGAGAAGACCCGTACGACAACGCGCTCGTCATTGGCGATCGAGTATTGCTCTCAGGCGATGAAGATAAGCCGCGACTGGTTGATGCGTTTGAACTCGGCGGGCTCACTTCTGTCGACAGGGTGGTGACGATGGCGGTGATGAGTAGAAATCATCATTAGGTCCGCGGAACTGACTAATTGTTGCTCAACAGTCCAAGAACTGACATCGGAGACCTTGAGACGGTAGTTCTCCTCTGATCGACCAGTGCCAGCTACCGATTCGCTAATGCCAGTCGTCGAATCGTGGTGGAACGGCGCCCAGGACCTTTTGCCCTGCGAAATCTGCTCGATGGCTTGGTCGCGAATGTCCTTGATGATTTTGTGCAGTACCCTCCTCTTAAGTTCGAACTCGGGATCTTGCTCTCCAAGCAGGGGCGGGCTCCAGTTCCGCCAGATCTTCTCGTGGGAGTCGGGGACCACGCAACGCAGCGGGTGATGCTCAATATAGCGCCGACAGCAATAGCAGGCGGGCTTGCTGCAGCCGATGAACGGGTAGTCTCCGAGCGCAAAACGCATCTTCTTGGTATGGAAATGCTCCAGCACCTGTATCTCTGCATGCACACAGGGCTTGATTTTGTATTTCTCTTTTACGGACTCGAGGATCGGCTCGGTGCGGTCAAGATCCTCAAGCATGGCGATGTACTCGGAAAGTCTCGCCCTCCTCGGATCGCTTGTGGACAACATCCTATTCATCATGCCGCCCAGGTTGGTGTGTCCGTCTGGCTGAGGAACGTCGACTCCGAGCATAAGAGGTACCTGGCGGACCTCATACTTGTTGTCCCAGATGGACTCAAGGCGCCACGCCTCCTCGATCAGTTGCTTCGGTCGGCGGATGTGTTCGGCTAGTCTGCCAACGTAGTGTCTGACGGAAGAGAAGGGTGAGAGATAATCTTCTTTCAGGGCAAGGGGCTTCATCCGATTCTCCTGCTCTCCTCTCTTGGCGAGGAGCTTCATCTGCTCATCATGTCTGTGCCGGTGTGCATAGGAGCAGATATCCAGGTGACTTCCTTTATGCATATCTTTGAGCTCCCTCATCCACCGGCAGAGGTCACGATCTATAGCTTGCGTCAGAAATGAAAGTTTCGCCACTATATAGTGCGTGGACAGTAATGACAGGTATTGACGGGTAGCCTACCTTCCTGACTTGCACTGCCCTGGATTTCCTCCAAGCACTTCTCGATTGCCATCAAAAGAAGCCTGATCTCTTTTTTTGTCCGAGGCCGGGAAAATTCCAAGCAGCGCACGGTGAGATTCTTGATTGATACCGATCTATCCTCGATATTCTGCGGCAAACAAGAAACCTTCCTAAGTTCGTCAAGCACCGACTTGAGGAACGACTGAACCTTTCCGGCTACGGCGCCAGTTTGGTTGAGAGCAACCCAAAAGACGTGACATTCGGGTTTGTCCTCGATAGCAATGGCAGTCGTAGTCTTCCCGCCCTTGTCAAAGTCGCAGATGTATGCCAGGCTATTGAGGAACCAGCGTTGGACAATCCTCAGGGGTTTATCATCGGTCGAAGGGGTTTCTTTGACGTGCTTGTCCCTAGTCTGACCGAGGACAAAGAGTAGATTCAGGGGCTCGTATAAGAGATGAAGAAGTTTCGACTGTTTAGAGAAACGTGGAGTTTTCGGACCAGAAGCGCCCGAAAAACTGTTGGACGTGCCATGAGAGGGCAGGCTCGGTGCTCCTTCGTTGCCCCTGTGGACGACTAAAGCCCGGCTGGGTTGAGATGCTTTTTTGGCCTTTGATCGAGCCATGATGATATTGCGAAGAGCTTTTGAGGGTGACTTTGACTGATTTTAGATCTTGGAGATTTCTTGTGCTAGACAGTTTATATACCTACCTACCTACCTACCTAGACTAGTCTACCTACGCGAGCATCTGTAATGCAGCAATTATATACAGGATTGATGCCCGTCCCAACCGGACACCAACCTGTTCGAAGCATTTCGCCGGTTCGATTGCGCTGCTGCGCAAAGGACCTCGACCAACATGGCAAGGCAGCAACAGCGTGTCTGACAAGGCATTCTTTATCAGCCAATGTCAGTACGCCTTGCGATGTGTGTTGTTGGTTGCACAAGATGCGTTCAGGCCTGAAATAGCGACCGCCTCGACTCGAAAGGGGCTGAGTCACAACGCTCCAAACCAGGACCTGCGCAGATGCGCCATGGGACCGAACTGATTGTTGTTGTGTTTGCCGAACCGGGCTTGGCTGTGCAGCCAATACGTGCGATATGATGTCGCTTTTTCTTGGAAGTTTAGAGTCTAGCCACCCACACACACACCAACCTGTTGCAGCTTGATGCGTTGGCAGCCAGCCTGACCACTTGAGGACGACGTTTCGATGCGACGCGGCACGCGTTATGCTACCTAAGAGCCTTCCTGAGAAGTCGAAGTAGATAAAGTCGTGGAGCCGCATGATGTTTTCCAATGGAGGTCTTGAAGCAGGACGCATGCAGGCAGATTGGTACTTTGTATTCACAGCAACCTCTGATAGCCAACACTTTCTGTTGCGAGAATGTTCGATCTTGACCACCACTACGTCCTGGTGACCATACTCAACCATCAAGCTCTACCCGTTATGACTCCTCGCAAGGTTGGCAAATCTCAAAATAGCAATGCGAATCTTGGAATCTGGTGGAATGCCCAGCTGCGTACAGCGGTCCTGTTTCGGCTGCCTCACCCTCTTTGCACTTCGTTGAATGTGTTCAAGTCTACCCATGAACTTTAAGAGATTGGGAGGTTTGCTACCGATTCCTCGTTGAGCCTCATATCATTCGGTCTATAAAGAACGACCCAAGTCTCGACATTGACACATTGAAGGAGCACTTGGTCAACCACCATCTATCCCATTGAACAATCTCCACTAGTCCATTTATCACCACAAGATCCCATACTCCATGTCTTACGCAGAAGATAACAACCCTCAAGGCTCCAATGCCCAGGGCTTCGGCTCTGGCTGGGACTACCCGGTCGATACCGGCGCCGCGCAACAGTCCTTCGCACAGTACACCATGTCCGACATGGGGGGCAACGGCTCTGTCGACAACCAGGCTCTGTAGAGTCCTGATCAGACACAGCAAACCTACGCCAACCAGGCGGTCGAAACACCGGATTGTGTCCCCAAGTACACGGGCTCCTTCGAGGAGGTGCCCGTTGAGGACCTGCGGGGGCTCGCCGCACGCCGCGACGGCAAATATTACTGCAAGGACACCAATACGGGGTCTCGCAAATGCGAGACCTGGAAAGATACCAAGTCCGAACTGAGGCAAGTTTCCCTATGCAGACAAAAGGACGAAACAGCCAGCCCCCATTTCGCCTTTCTCCACCCTGTCTTCGTTTTCCTGACAGACCGCGCAAACACCAGAAAACACCTGAGGAGCCACGTAAAGCCTGTGATGTGCCCTTTCTTCCTCATGAAGACCCCGACCTGCTATACCCGGGCTGCCACGCAGCGCGACATCCTGCGCCATGTACAGTCCACTCACAAGATCTGGGCGAGGTTGCACAAACTCGACGAGTCCGGGTATGAGTGCGAGCTGTGCGGGGAGATTGTAACGCGGAGTGACCATCTTTTGCGGCATAAGAGGACGAAGCACGGTTATGTGAAGTGAGCCTAGGGCCTAGAGGGGGTATGATGCTGTCTGCAGGTCAGCTTCTGTCGAGCAATTTGGCTTTTCTTGTTTTTGTTTTTTCTTGTGAACTTTTTCATCTTACCGAACGTGTTATTCTCCTTTTATTGTTGGTGTTCTGATCTTTTTTCCTATGCTCTTTAACTCTTTTCTGCCCTAGATAGCGTCAACATTCTTATCAAGAGTTTGTCTATTTATATTTGACTGTGACTTGTATAGTCGGAATGCCGACCGCCTTTTGTCTACGTCTTTTTGAGTTGTCCACGTATAAGCCCGACCTTGGATAATTTCAAGCCTGGGCGCGAGATCCGTCGATAGGTCTAGGCCCCGTGAAGACGGGTTCAATTTAACCGTCTGGGCATGCGGGTCTCTGGGATGCTTCCATGTCGCCCAGGGTACGGAGATACCAGTAAAGAAACAATGTTTCAATCCTAGTTATCTATATTGAGTCACGACAATGGTTGAGATCTTTGGTCAATCCATAAACAAAACTCTCGACAGCCAAATAAGTGTATAGACCAGAAGATGTTACTGTTGATTGTTTACTTTCTCTTTGCCAGTTGAGGTATTCGCGTCACAATCTATTTAGCCCGCTCCGGGAGCGACCGCGTTATGGAGACGTACGGTACGCGCAAGATCTGAAACCCAACATGAGAATTCCGGACCTGCTGATCCGCGACTCCAAGGAGCCCGGGCCCGCACGCGACCAGACGCGGAACATATAGTTTACATCCGAGCCCGACTTGAAGGTTATAAACGACAACATCGCGTGAGTCCGGACAATTTACAGGCGCGAGGGCATCACGACCAGGGAGCCGCCCTGTCCAGATGGAGCCGACGCACAGGAAAACTACGGGAGAAGCGACTAGGAGTGGCTTCACAGACAGACCAGACGTTTGGCCACTAGGAAAGCGGTGCTGTTCAAATTTCAAGATTTGCGGGCTATCGGGGCTGAGAGTGGTGGATGCAAGCGCGTTTGCGTAGGTTCCCAGAGTATTTCCGATGGGTTCTATACTTTTAATCAGCGAAAAGGCGTTGGGTCAGACGATGAACGAGGTCCAGAACCGGAAAGCTGATCGAGGAGTGTTTGGTGGGTACCTATGTAATGAGCATTAAGCATGAGCGGGCAGGCAATAGTAGTAGACGATGCTCATTTCAATGTGAGGGGAATGACGTTGGCGATAGCGCGGGGGCTTACCAGGAATACGTGACAAAGTATTTTTTTGGGGCATGGATGTCAATTATCACAATTATCATGCAGTTTGAAGGTTAAATTGGCACAGCCTCTATCCGGGGAGAAATCATTTGAATCATCTATCACGATGGTACGCTTTGCATGTGTACTATGGCCAAGCACCTCTTAACTGCCCGTCCTCAGTGATGCCGACTTCTTTGCTTTACGTCGGTCGAACTTTGGTTAACAAGCCCTATACTAAAGGTAACCATCAGCTTGCTCGTACTGCGTAAGAACGATGCCACCAAAACATTGTCAACGAACTGCGTAAAGGCTCCGATCGATCTTCCGATTACCTACCTCTATCTACCTAGGTAGACTGGTCCAGGTCTAGATATCTACTATGTAGTACACCTTGTCAAGCACCAGCATAGCTTGTTCCTTTGGCGGCAAACGGGAATGACTACAAGCGCCTGATATTAACAGACTATACGGTACCGGTATCCGCTAATGGGTGGGGCCCTGGTAACTTAACAGCCCTGTGGACGACAATGCGCATTGCATACCAGTGATCATCGCTGAAGCTTTTCGCATTGCCCAAGTAGATGATGATAGACTAGATGCTTGAATATTGTAAGTAGTCGTAGTAAGTTCTCGGATTTGACATCTCGTAACTCTTTGGTATCATATCCGGAAGATGATTATATTGCAGCCCCGACATCCCCGACTATACATCTATATAACAACTGCACATCCTTCTCTACTCCCATCTCTCATGTCTCAACTCATCACATAGTAAACAAACCGCCTGACATATCCTGTATAGGAATATCTCGCTTCCACAACAAAAAAGACACTCGTTACGCACTCTTTCATTATACCTCCAACAAGCCACTGTCTTCATACCTCCCTTATATACCTACCCTTTCTCGCCAAAATGCACTTCACCGCCGCCTCCATCCTTTCCCTGTTGGCAGCCAAGGCCTCCGCCATGCCGGGAACCCTCGATGCACGCCAATCCACGATCGCACCCGACGCCAAGTTTGGCATCATGGCAACCCTCTCAGGCACGCCCATCCACCTCAGCCCATTTCAGGCCTTCAACGCGACCATGTTCCTGAAGCTCAAGAACCAGGGCGCCCAATGTGTAGCGTCCAACCCAGCCAACAACAACGCGGCCACGTTCTTCCTCAAGGACGGCGGACTATATCTCTTCACCGCCAACGGCGCCCAGTCCCAGCAGCTCTTCGCCGACTTTTCCAACGAGGGCCAGGGCGCCCTCCGCTTCAGCACCGGCGACGAGGTCGTCCCCGCCACCGCTCAGCGCAGCCCCTGGACCCTGAACGAGTCCCAGGACCTGACGTTCAACAACGGCCACTCGCTCCTTGCCTGCCCCCACCCAGGCAGTGAGAAGGATAATGACGCTGTGCAGACCTGGGGTCTTTGGGTCGAAAACGGCAACGCGAACCCAGGCGGGAACCAGGGCTGCCTCAAATTCCAAGCTCATGCCGAAGTTACCACGTCCCCCATCGCTTGCGCTTACATCGACTGAGTGCAGGCTTGCGCTATATAAAGGAATTTGTGCAGGACATGTTTTGTATAGGCATACGCTTATAATATATGGCCGATTTCATGTGTTTTATTTAGGGAGTTTGAACATTGGGCGCCTGTGGGTAAATCAGTTCTGTTAATGATATATCAAGGGAATTTACTCCTATTGCCGTTTCCAGAGGTTCATGGTGATATTTTGTGCTACCTAACTCACCAACTATTTGGCCGTTGATATAAAAACTTTATCTGTACCTGAAGTATCTTGATATCTTATCCATGCAGGGAGGTATCCTGAACTCAAATGATTATGTGACTGGATAGCTGATCTGTGATGATGGCTTCGCCACAGCATCGTAGCGGTGGCTTGAATGCCACCAGCTCATTCTATAAGCCCCTGACCGTGGCCGACCCTTGTTCGACTGCACTCTCTTCATCAGCCATTTTACAAGTGTATCTCAGCCACAGCCAGTCGATGGCCTTCGTTAATATTCTCCAGAAGCCCCTCTGCATTCGTCAACGGTCTTGAACGGAGTGGTTCTAGACCCGTCACAGCCCCAATGTCAGATGGGCACGTCGCTCAGCCGCACCATGGCCGGGGGTAAAACATCTCCGTTCAGCCCAGCTGCCCAATCTCAGCTGGCAGGCAAGGAGGTGTCCTATCGTCACTGCTGGTGGCTGTGGAATAAATGAACACCGCTCCGAACCTTTTGCGGGCAACCTGTGGCCTAATGTCCCCGAACCTCCCCAGCCCAGACCAGAAAAAAATCTGGGAGCATCACGCATAGGGGTTAGAAACCCACAACCACACTACTGCAACTAAACTGCGAGTCTACACAGGCGGGGGCTGGTCAAGCACACACATCTAGATGTTCAAGGCCATCAAGGAGCTGCGCGAGATGCGCAAGGAGCTGAACCAGAGCATCGCTGACGGCACCTTTGGCCGCTTCTCGTCCGACAGCGACGACGCCGCCCGCCAGGCCTCCGTACCCACGGCCGCCGACCTGCGCAGCGACATCACGAACCCGCTCGTACGGCTGATGGTGCCGAGCTACGAGCGCACCCTCCGCGAGGCGCCTCACGACTGGTCCGCCGACCCGCTCATCACCTCGCCCGAGCCCCTGGCCTATTCGCCCCTCAGCGCCGCGGACTGCCAGATCCGCATCCTGACACTCCTGCCCGCCGCCGACGCCGCCGCGCCGATTCGCTGCACCCTCGAGACAGCCAGCCTGCTCGCGCCGGCGTTGGAGGGCTACACGGCGCTCAGCTACACGTGGGGCGGAGCCGGCGACTCGCTCCACGACCCAGCCGCCCCCGGGCCGCGCATCATAGCCGTCGACGGTCGCAGGTTCGAGGTCGCGCCGAATTTGCACTGCGCGCTGCGGCAGCTGCGCGGCAAGGGGTATGGACGGCTGTGGATCGACGCCGTGTGCATCGACCAGGCCGACCGCGAGGAGCGGTCGCAACAGGTGCTGCAGATGCGGTCCATCTACGCCCGCGCAGCCGGCACGGTCGTCTGGCTGGGCCCAGAGTCGCAGAACAGCAACCTGGCCATGCACCTGCTCAACGTGCTGGCGGAACCGGGAGACTTTGGCTCGGGTCCGAAGAGGGCGTATCGGGAGGCCTTCAAGGGGCGGTACCTGTACGAGGCCAAGGCGGTCGTCGGCGGTGGGCAGCAGCGGCGGCAACAGCAGGCGGCCGACGCTCCAAGCCACGGGACCGAAGAGGGCCCGTACGCCGAGGCGTGGCGGGCGTTTGACGATCTCTTCGACCGCGAGTACTGGCGGCGCATGTGGATCATCCAGGAGATCACGGTATCCAGAGAGATCACCATCATGTGCGGCTCCGAGGTCATCAGCTGGAAGAAGCTGGACTTTGCATTTTGGGGAGAGGGCAAGGACGCACAGCAGCAGGCGACCTCCATGTTCGACCCAACCGCGGGACTGGACTTTAGCCGCCCACCCAGACGGACCGGCGAGATGTTTGACTTTTGGGGTTGGCGCAGATCGATTGCCGGCGGGCAGCCCAAGACGCTGCTCAAGGCACTGCTTGATTGTAGGTATTCCAAGGCCACTGATCCCAGAGATCATATATATGCGTTGCTTGGCATCACCATGGACGGGTCTATACTGGTGCCAGTTCCTAATGCAAGTTTCTCTCCCCCTTTTTTTTGGGTTGGACATAGTCAAATCCTGGAGCCAATGCCACACGAAGAGGAAAATTCGCTGACGCAGGCTGGTGTCACGCTCTCAGTACGCGCTTCCTGTTGCCGATGTTTTCACATCTCTGGCCAAAGCCATGATCGAAGCAAGTGGCAACATTGATCTCATCTCCCTCCAACCCCGGTCCGGCAAGAAGAAGACGCCCGGCCTTCCTTCTTGGGTGCCAGACTGGGCGGATCTCGCCAACGCCGACCGCCCGTACGCGCACGAAATGGCGCTGAAACCAGGACCAAAGCTCCACGACCCGACGATCCAGCACTTCGACAAGCTCTCCGAGGGCGGTTATCGGACCATAGTCAGCAACCGCGTCCTGTCCTGCTCCGGCCGGCTGTACGACATCGTAGACGGCCTCTCGGGAACACTGAACGCGGACGGCAGGCCCATGGAAGGCGAGGGTATGGAAATCGTGCAGCCCGACAGCAAGGGGACGTGTTACCCGGGCGTTCTGGCCACGGCCGAGGCAATCCAGCAGTCGCTGCACCAGCTGCTCGACTGGACGCGCGAGGTGGCCGGCCGCGACCGCGCCGACGTCCTGACCAGCTGCTGGTTGGAAGGCGGCGGCGGCCAGCGGTTGTTGGAGGAGCACGCGGCGCTGGCGCGCTGGCTGTCGGCCAACAAGGACTTCGTGGTCGGCGGCACCGAGCTGGGCCAGTGGCTGGACATGCACCATGGCGGATACAAGGGCCTGCTGAACCAAGTGCGGTCTCGTTCGCGGAGCGCCGCCGCCAGGCGCGAGTTCGAACGCCGCGCCGGCAGGTGGATGGGCGAGGTCGAGGGCGTGCTGAGGTCTGGCATGAGGCTGATGACGACGGCGCGCGGCCGCATCGGCGTGGCCCACCCGCAGGCCCGCAAAGGGGACCACATATGCTACATGGAGGGCATGGACAACTTTGTGATCCTGCGTCCGTACGACGGCACGGATGAGGACAAGGCGGGCAGATCTGCAGTAGAGAGGGAGCTCAGGACGCGGCGGTTCATGCAGGGCATGACTGCGGACACAAGGTTCTCGGGCGGGTACCGGGTTGTGGGCGAGGCGTACGTTAAGACGTTGGTGGATAAGAAGAAGGGGCACGAGGACTTGTCGCCCTGTACTTTTTATACATTCTTTATCCACTAAAATGTAAAAGTGGAATTTGCGTGCTCGCTTGTTACAGCTTCTCTCCCGCGTTGGAACTGTGCCTTGGTTCAGAGGCGGACTGTTGGGTTTCCGGGGAGCTGAAGTGACACCAGGTCGGTATATGTAAAACGAAGAGAACGCGATCCCACTGAGCAAAAGTGGGGGAAGGTCGTAGCTATTATTCTGCAACGAGAACCTCACTGGATTGATTCAAACATATCAAAGAGTTGTGTATGGTACCTCTGCCGAGCCTGGCGTCGCGCAAACCAACTGACCATCTGAGGCAATGAGCCTCTTTCGAGAGGCCTCGGTTCGGGGCCAAGTCTTTGATGCATAAACAAAGACAGAGCGAGTCAGAATAACTCTCCATCAAACGTCCCGGAATGGCACATCAGCCACTGATCGTCCGCGAACCTATCCGCTGGGGGGGACGAGTCGCGCGGCTGTTTCGGTCAGGGATAATCCACCCCTGCCTCGGCAGAAGGACCCTTAGAATAGCAAAACCCAAGCTTGGCAGCTTGGAGGTACTCCAGACTCAGCAATGCGGGCCTGAGGGCAAAAGATCACCTTGAACCCAACGGCGGAAAGCTTGTTTTTCCTTGATTTCTTGGAGGAGGCGAGAAGGCGGAGCTGAGCCCCTCGAGGTCTGGGCCGTCGGCCGTGCGGGTTTGGTGTGCCTGACTGATCTTCCGTGGAGCTTGTTACCACCAAGTATAGCATGCTATGGTCGTAGTGGTGTAGTCCGTCCCATGGAGGCCGGCTCGATCTAGCTGTTGCAACTTTGCCGGGGACAGAGCTGTAATGCCGGCACTCGAAAATAGAAAACGGGCCATTTACACTGGGTTACCACCACTTACGCACACACCTTGGATGCCAGACCATTGCATGTTGAGAAGGGAGGGATGCTACGGGGCTACCAGTGAGTTCCTTGTCTGATCAGTCGAAATGCTTAGCTCCGCTGGAGGATGGAGGCCAAGGCCCGGCCGAAAGACAGAGATAAAAAGGTCTCTGCTCGCACTTGCAACCGGCTTTTCCTTTCTCTTCTCACCACCCATCTCATAGGTCTTTTCCTTTTTCCTATCTGTCACATTTCCTTTTTTTCCTTTTTTGTTCCTTTTCCCATCTCTTTTTTTGTTCTTTTTCCTTTTTCCCTTTACAGCAACTGTCTTGTTTTAGTCTCTCATCTTCAACCTCTTCAACCGCCAAGATGAGACTCGAGACTTTCATTGTTAGCATCCTGGCCTCGGCTGCAGTTGCCGTGCCTACGACCAACGATGGCGCCTCGGGCTCCGCCCTCGAGCAGAGAGCCTCCGTTTCGGAGCCTCTCGGCCTTGACGACATCAAGAAGCGAGCCGAGACGCTGCCCGACTTGGCTAAAAGCACTGACGTCCCGATACCCAAGCCTGGTAACGGCACGGAGCACATGCACAAGCATGGCAACGGTACCGAGCCCATGCACAAGCCTGGTAACTGCACCGGGCCCAGGCACAAGCCCGGCAACGGTACCGAGCCCAAGGACAAGCCCAAGACCCAGGACAAAAAGCCAAAGACCGAGGACGGGAAGCCAACGACCGAGGACGAGGAGCCGTCCATGAGGAGCAAGCGAAGCATCAACCTCCTCGACCAGCGCGCCCCCACGGAAGAGGAGAAGGACAAGGAGCATGGCTGCCCACATAGGCACAACGGGACCAAGCCGGCAGAGGCGGACATGCCCAAGACCAAGCCAGCCGATGTAGACATGCCCAAGACCGAGCCGACGGTCCTACCCCGCGCCGAGGAGAAGAAGGACAAGGAGCACAAGATGTGCCCGCATCGGCACAACGGAACAAAGCCGGCCGAGACGGACATGCCCAAGACCACCAGCCCGACCATGCTCCCTCGCGCCGAGGAGGAGAAGAAGGACGACTGCGAAAAGAAGGGCAAGGGCCACCACCACGGCAACGCCACCGGCGACGCGATGCGCGAAGGCACGGAGAAGCCCAACAAGCGCTCGCTGCCTATCAAGCTGCCATTCTTCTAAGATGCTGAAACAAGCTCTCGGTATGACGGCTGTTTTTTTTTTTTTGCCCCCGGCCGGCGCACCCATTCTTGACTTTTGACGATGGGTAGCGCTAGGGCGCCGGGCAGAGACTGCATGATTTGCGATGCAGATGGTCCTGTCCTTGGCTTTCCTGTTTTTTCCTGCCTTTCTCGTTCCTGCTTTTGCTTTCTTGCTTTCTTCGGTCTTGTTTCCTTCCGACGCTGGCGCTTGTCTTTGTTGTCTCTTGGAGGGACTCCTGCTTTTGGGTTTTGGATTTGCTATCTGTTTTGGGAAATTGTGAATGTTTGTTTCTGCATTTTTTCACGACTCCGAGTCGTCGGTATCCATTCATTCAGACTTGTTTTTTGATCTAGTGGCTTCCAGTCGCAGTTTTGTATGGGCTGGCATCAAGCCATGTACAGTCACAAGAGATTATCTTTGAGACTGACCTCAATTCGTCGTCCTGCTTTGTGTGTCTTGAGTGTGCTGCTTAACGTATGATGTACACAATGACAACTGTCGAATCTTGAATGATGCAGAGCTTTGTTTACTCCTTGTAAAAGGGGCAAGATGGAATGGTTATTTACTGGTTTACAAGACTTTAACCACACCCTAAGTGTTGCCAGACTTGGGAACTGAGGTGATATATTGTATAGCTCTCGTCTGTGTGATTACTTTTTGGGAACCCGTCGACTTATATTCACATAAACACATCACCCTTCCATCTTCCACAGATCGTAGAAATTTCTGTAGCACTCACAGAACGTTTTCCCTCTCCCATCTGCCCTACAAAACTAGCAATCCCCGTCATCGTCCATCGCCTTCCAAGGCCAGTCTAAAACTCTCCGCATCACTTTGACATGTTACCTTGCCTATAGCTACCGATTCGCCGTGCTTGACCTGGATCTTGTAACACGTTGATTTTGGCTTAGTCGACGGATCGTTTCTCAGCATACCCGACTTGGCGAAGGCGACTCGAAAGCTCCAATCGGCATCCAAGCCCAGCGCCACACATGCTCGACAAGGTGCTTTAGACGACGGGAGTAAACGCATCACGATGCCAAGTGCCCTCTTTACGGCAGGCCTCAGCTGCCAAGCCCAGTATGCCGGAAGACGACATCGAGTAGAGAGTACACAAAGGACCGCCTAGGTAAACATCTTTGTCCTTTGGCCCTCTGCCAGATACATTAGAACAGTCGCCAAAGCTTGCCATGATCATAGAGAGAGCAGTTCCATGCAAGAATTCATTACAAGCTATTTCAACAACGACTCGCAAGAGGAACAGGCGGGCAAGTGGATGCGGTGAGCCTTTGGCAGCAAACACTTGCAAGAACCCTAGCCCTAAGGGTAAGTGTGACCCTAACCCTGAGCCCCCTATTCGACGTTCACGTCGACAAAAACGTGAGATGCAGCTATATTGCCCTCTCCGCGTCCCGCACCCCAGATGCCGGCAGAACATTCCCCATAGAGTCCACGCTAATGACAGTCTTTTGTGTGCTTGCCTTGCGGGGATTGGCAGCCTCAAAGATGCTGCTGAGCTCCTCGAGGGTCTTTCCGGCCGTCTCGACGGCGAAGAAGTAGATGACGGCAATCTCAACCACTATCCACACGATGTAGACGATGTAAAGACGCCACTGGATCGCCTCCATGCCCACGGCAATGCCGTAGGTGTTTACAACCATTGCAAGGTTGAGCAGCAAAAAGTTCAGACCCGAGCCCTTGGCGCGTGTGCGGTTGGTAAGACACTCCATGCTGTATAGCGTCTGGAGTGGCGTGAAACCGGCCGCGAAGAAGATGCCAAACATGTATATGGAGACAATGACGCCATAGGCCAGGTTTGGACTGTTCTTCTGCTCGGCAGTGAAGGCAGTGAGAAGGACGTAGAAAAAGAGACTGCCGGAGAGGCCGGCCAGCATCATGAAGCGGCGGCCGACGCGGTCAAGCATGTAGGCACCGAAGATGGATGCGCAGAGGCCAAAGAGAGGGTTGATGGCGTTAAGGAGCAGGCGGGTGTTGGAGTCTTCGATGCCGGCCTCCTTGACCATGAGGGGCATGAAGTAGGAGACGACGTTGTTGCCTGTCATGGGCGGAAAAAGGGGAACGTCAGTGTCAAGTCCGGATCCGGACATGCCCCCTTAAATAAAGGGGCAATTTTCAAAGTGGAGAATAGAAAACAGAAACATACCGGACCACTGTCCAAAAAAAGCCATCATAATCACCATGTAAATCCTGTAGCGAGCTGCGCGAGTGTTGAACAGCTCGCGAAAGTCCCACCAGTTGTTGGCGTCCTGGGTGGCCTCGTGGTCCTCGACAACCTCGTTGTACTGCAGCTGAACAATGGCGCTATTGGGGTTGCCATCACCGTGGT
Organism: Pseudopyricularia cyperi; assembly: GCA_031306065.1. NCBI lineage: Eukaryota > Fungi > Ascomycota > Sordariomycetes > Magnaporthales > Pyriculariaceae > Pseudopyricularia > Pseudopyricularia cyperi. The sequence goes on along the minus strand of JASAOQ010000884.1, from coordinate 14,706 downwards.
ACTTGGCAAATATCTTCAGAGCCTCGTCGGCGCGGTCGTGGGCAATGAGCCAACGCGGAGTCTCGGGAAAGAAGAGGATCAGGATCATGACGACGCCGGGAAGGGCGCACTGCATGATGGTGGGGATGCGCCAAGCCCATGAATCGCCGTAGTTCTTGTTGGTGCCGTACGTGGTCCAGCCGGCCAGGATGTTGCCGATCCACCAGAAATTGTTGTACATGCCGGCCATGAAGCCACGGTAAGCTGGGTGGGCGAGCTCGACAGTGTAGGCCGGGGCGGCAGCCGACGCGATGGCGGCACCGAACCCGAGGATGAACCGACCGCCAATGAACATGCCCTGCTCTGATGAAGCACCTTGGATGGCCGTGCCGACGAGGACGATGAGGCAGCCGATGAAGATGCACCAGCGGCGTCCGTAGCCATCGGCTGAAGATATGTTTTAGAAGTTGTGTAGCGCGTGGGCAGCAGTCTGAGAAGAGAAGAAGGCGGCATACCAAGCAAAGAACAAAAGGGAAAGGCAGCAATCTGTCCCAAGTTGTAGACAATGAAAACAATTCCAGCCGATGAGCCAGCTGATTGGAGACCGAAAGTCTCCTGGTAGGTCTGCATGTCATTGATGGCACCCATCAAACTGCCGTCTATCCCTGGTTGTCAGTACAAAGACGCGCGAACCGCGAGCCATTGACAAAGACATACCAAAACCGTTCATGGTTGAGACAAGGTAGCCGACCGACATGATGGCGTAAAGCTTCAACATGCCCGCGGAAAAGAGCTTCGGGGGCTCGGCCGCAATGGCAGCAGCGAGGGCCGCCGACGTAGTGTTGGTCTCCTTGGTGGCGATGACCTCGGGCTTCTCAGCCAGGTCGTCGTGAGTGGTCATGTCATCCTTTTTCTCCATCTTGAAGCGTTTGGGAACGCCTGCTTCTGCGGCAGTCGGCTACGGGGGATGGGGTAAGGACACGGGAGAGTGAAAGCAAGCAATCCCCCGATCAGTCAGGCAGGGCGGAAGAGGCACTTTATATAAATTGAGGGCAGGGAAGTGGTGGAAGCAAGACCGCCTACCCGACAACTGATCTGCTCCATAATTCGAACATGATAATCTCCAGTCAATCTAGAATAGACAGCCGCCCCCGCAGCCAAAGAATGAAGGCTCTTGCTGGGCTGGCTTGCCTGCGAGATGGAACCATGGCCGGCCAGCTTCTTTGATGTCTTCGCTAACCGTTTCCTGCACCTACAGCCGACTCGCGTTGCACGGGCGTTCGCCGGAGAGGGCATTCTGGGCCGTTGCATCGCGTGCGCCTAAGTGGAGGAATGTGGAGGATGGAGAAGGGCAGCCCCCCTGAAGCGCGGAGAAGTACCAACGGCAAGGGAGGACCAGCCACGACCCCCGCACTCCGCATGGTGGAGAGGGTAGCACTTCGTGTGGTGGAGAGGGTAAAGAATGACCTCTAGTCTAGAACTTTTCTCCCCTTTTTCTTTTTTTTTTTCTCGGGTATTTCCGGACCGAGATCAGGGCTCGTAGCTGATCTGGTATGGAAAGCACATGGCTTACATTGTGTTGAGAGGTATGAATCTTTATCCATATAGGTCGAAAAAGTTAAATCCCTTTGCTCCGAGTCCGAAGTGGTGGAATTTGCGGAAATCCGTGTGATGATCTTCTTCGCAGGAAACAGCAAGGAGGAGAAACAAGAAAGAGAACAAGCCAAGTCTGAGTTCTACCCGGCGCACGGCGGTGGGCGCCTGTTTGTCTGACAACGGCTCCGCATCAGCGAACTACACGATGGCTTTTACGAAATATTGAACGGTACAACGTGGTAGCGAAGTGGGAACCGTTCCTAGCACTAAGCAGCATAATGAGCACAAACTAACATTGGGGACTTGGCACGTGAAGACATGTTTTAGTAACAGACCCATTCCATCTGATATTGCTTCTTCCAGCAGCAGCGGATCCCTGTCTTGGCCCAAGTTCATATCAGTGAGATAAGTTGGCGCCAAAGGGCTTAATAAGAACGACAAGTCGTACGCAATGGGTGTATCAATATAGTAAACTTATGTACGCAAGGCAAAAGATAGAGCCTGCCCGTAGGCAGTAAGCTCCCGAGACGGACAAGATATAAAGGAAGACAAGCAAAGCAAGCACCTTGGCAAGAACGAAAATAAGCTCGCATGAAAGCAGAGAAACAAGGAGGAGAGGAGAAAGAAAAAAAGAAAAAAAAAAAAAAGTCAGCCGCCCCCGCAAACACCAGGCCCAGCCCCACACCAACTTCAAAACAAAAACAGCGACTACCCTCCCTTACTGCCCCGGCATTCCAGCCCGGATGTTCAGGTACTGGCTGTCCGGGTAGTCGAGCAGGTTCTGGCTCGTGTCCAGCGCCGCCAGCTGGCTCGCGCTCGTGGCCATGAGGCTCAAGTCGTCCGTCCTGTCGCCCGACATCTCCCAGAACATGCTGCCGCCCAGCCCGCGCCCCTTGAGCCAGTCGACCTTGCGCCGGACGTTGTCGGCAGTGTCGTACGTCACCATCTCGCGCGCCACCGGGTCCCAGCTCCAGGTCGCGCCCGTCTCCGCGTCGTACTGCTCGGTCGCGCCGGGCCTCGGCAGCACCTTGTAGTCCCAGATGCCGTTCTCCCAGGAGCCGGACCCGACGCCCGAGTAGGCGCGGCCGGGGCCGTCCGTGTTGTCGAACGCGCGGCCGTAGATGGGCATGCCCATCACGATCTTGGACGCGGGCACGCCCGCCGCGACGTAGTCGCTCACGGCGCGGTTCGTGGAGAAGGGCGTCGACGTCGGGTTGTAGCTGCTCGGGTTGAGGTTGGCCTGGTGCCCGGTCGTGTTGTCCCAGGCGCCGGCGTAGTCGTACGCCATCAGGTTCATCTTGTCCACGACCTGCGCCAGCTCAGCGAGGCGCAGGACGCCGTAGTGAGCCGGGCCCGCCGGCGTGGCGATGGTCAGGAGGAAGTGGTAGCCCGGCGCGAACTGGGCCGCGTACGCGTCCTGCGCGCGGCGGACGGCCTGCAGCAGGAGGACCATGTTCTCGGCCTGCGTGTTGTCCTGCGGGTACTCCCAGTCGATGTCGATGCCGTCGAAGCCCCAGTCCTTCATCAGGGTGACGGCCGTGTTAGCAAAGCGGTTGCGGTTGTCCTCGGTGCTGGCTGCCGAAGGGAAGTTGGTCGACCAGGTCCAGCCGCCGATGCTGAGCAGCACCTTGAGGCCCCGGTTTGCCTTTTTGAGCTTGTAGAGCTGCTTGACGCAGCCGTAGGCGTTGTTGCCGACATCGTTCCAGCTATCTGTGGGGTAGTGCTTTTGAATGTCTGCCCAGATATCACCTCCGACGCTGTGGGTTAAGAGGGAATCTGGTTAGTCAAGTTGTGTTTGCGACTGCGTACTACTATTTACATTGGAAAGGCGGGTGATATGAAGCAACCTCTGTTGGCTACAGGGCGCCATGCATGGCTGTGGAACGAAATACAAAAGAAAAACTTACACAGTGCCATCAGCCTGCAAGTTGGCAAAAGCATAGAGGACGTGGGTCAAATCGCCTGCTGGGACGTTTTGTACATGGTAGTTTCGCCCGTAGATGCCCCTGAAGTGATTTGCCGTTGTATATGTTAGTAAAGTGTAAATAGAGTCCCTTGTCGAACCTGTCGAAGGCCGGGCCTGTGAGTCCCTGCATTCTGATCTTACCAGTTGACAAAGTAGGCCGCGTTCTGCAGACCGTTTTGCCGCTTTTCGAGTCCACTAATGGGTGACGCTCCGGCAAGCTGTGGTGCGACGATGGACAACAGCCCCAGGGCTGCAGTTACAATTCTGAGCATTGTGACGGCTTGGGTGACACAGTTATGGCTATGGGGGAGTGGCTTGTCCTGAACCGAGCCGTGGTAAGGCTTGTTCTATAGAACTCGAGGAGCTGCAGACGTAATATATGGGACCAAAGAGATGAAAGATGATACAGAAAGCTAGCATATTCGACAGCCATGACGAGAGAATCACCGTGATCTTATACTCGTAAGGCTCCCGCAAGTGGCGTATCGACGGTTAAAGAGAATGCATTGGTGGCCGCATCACTCAAGACATGGAGAGTCTAGCTTCAAGAGCTTCTAGTTCTAGAGTCTGTCTGACTCAAGGATTGAGATTGTGAGAGCATCCCCCGCACACCTCTCTCGATACAATCTCAGATGGGAATGCGTACGGGGAGAGACCGCGTGGCAACGTTGCTGCAGTCGAACATAGTGTGTGGTCCGGGCGGTCAACCAGCTTCAAGATCAGCGACGAATTAGACTCCACGGATTACAAGGTGTGGGCAAAAAAAAAAGAGAGATTATCTGGGTTTCAGGGCTGCAAGCACAAACGGCGGTGATGGAAAGTCTGGGGAAAGTGATACGGCTGCTCGAAAAAAAGCACGCTGAGGGGAGAAGCCCATTGGCGGAGTTTTCGGTGTGTCTCATTAGACATCTTTCGAAGTTGTCATGGTCGCAGTCCACGAGGGTTCGGCCTGATCCTGAGGGTGTTGGTACTATGTGAAGATAGTCGCTCTGCACCTTTCGCGGGCGCCAGCAAAACGCAAAAAAGCTGCGCGGCTCCCCACGAGATCTGGGGAAGTGTACTATACCGAGCATGATCATCTGCTCAGGTGCCGGCAGTTGCGGGCCATATGATGAAGGGCAAGGGCTCGCCGTGACCGGCCACTGTTGCGTCGAATTACAAAGGCGCCGTACCTTGCAGATCCCCGGTACACGGGGCCGCTTGTGGCCGCCTTCTTCAACTGATACCGCCACATCCACCACGAATATGCGGCGTCTGGCAGCCACAAGATTTGCGCGGAACAGCTGGATCGGGAAGCTGGCTTGGTATAAGCTGTTCGGAAGGTCTCGGGCTATTTCCTGCAAATCACAGTAGGAAATACTCCAGATGTGACCACTTCAATATCATGTGCTTTTCGAGGGTCCAAAATCCATGTGCTGGCACATCCCACCCTCGCCCTGATGCAGTCCCCATGTAGCAGTACAGTCGTGCGAGGGGTGATTTTCACGTCTTGTGAGGTGAAGCACGAGCTAAAGCTGGAGTAGCAGCGAAATAGCGAGACATCGGGGTGGGCGCTACCAAGCCAAGAGTTGTGATAAGAGACGAGAGGCAGTGTGTGATTCGACCATCAAAGCAAAAAGGCTGCAGAGAGAAATGATGCACTGTATCTTAAACCTGGGGCAGATCAGGTAGTGTGGGTACGGAAACGGGACATACCGCCCGATGTGAACATTTCATATAACTTGCAGTTTGGGGAAGTCGAGCTAGCAACGTCTTATTGGATGCTGTAGGATTGTAAGCAATGGGCCCACGTGCAGATAGAGAAGGAGTGTATGTGCGGGTTCGTCCAATCACCGAACCGTCGGCTTTCTCGTACATGTTCGTCCCGAGTAGTTGGAGGATCTGCGCTTCAGAGTACCGCCCCTTTCCTACGCATCGTACAAAGTAGCACACGGTAGTCGTGACTGTGTGCCTCGGTGGGCTGGTCAGGGGCTGCGGACTTCAAGGTCGAAGATATCGACTCCGTCTAGCGCCACCTTATACACATGGACTATGGACACAATCGTCTAGATAACGCGGTAGTCGTTATAGTGTTAGCAACCGACATGAGCATAGTATTTTAGGTGGGTCGTTTTTCCGTACCAAACAAGCTCCGTCCCTGTAGCAGGCAGGGGAAGCAGAAGCCGTTATTCATGTCGTTCAGGGCATGTGACAGAAGCCACTCGTGGCCGATGAATGATGAGCACCATATTTTTATGCGTCTATCCCATCCCCGTTCACGTCTGCTTATCGAAACCCTTTTTTGCAACGTTACCGTGTCTGGTCGTACTCATTTTCATATTGAGATCGTGGCAACAACATATGCTGATGAGCTTTTTGGAAAGGGGTTGGATCAACGAGGCTTGAGGGTGTAGGCACGATTGCTGCGTTTGTCTTCTGAGCCACGCGACGGGGTATGTGGTTGTGGGTTGTGAATTACGTAAATGCTGGCGTGAATAGAAGACATGCGCGTGCCCAATTTTCTGTATCGACTTAACAACCGTGAACAAACCCAAAGGTCGGATCTAGAGCAAAGCACGTGGTATTATCAGACCATTTCTCAACGTTCTCTCACCTCGGCGTGGGTAGTGTATAGACGGCTGCTCGCGAGGTAACCGACGAGTCAAGCCTTAGATCCCAAATAGACTAGCCCACACCGACCGACTGTTTAAGCTCACCTGCGCCCACCGCCTGACAAGTCCGCTATCAGGGGCCAGCGTATTTAGTGTGCATATGCACCCCAAATCGACTGGTTGATAGCACACAATCTTCTGGTTACAAGTGCAACAAAGCGAGCGGTCGACCTTCTGGTAGCCCATCCCGACGCGAGCCGCTGAAGCCGACAGTAGAGGTGAGCGACTCGGGACCAAACAAGGCGATTCGGTGAGCGCGGTCCCGACACCTCAAAGGACTGCAACTCGATATCATGCTGGACTTGATTTTTCATTAATCCAGACTCCATTAGGTATTTTGTGTTATGCTACATTAGCCGCGCACAGGCCGACAGCTCAGTCGACGGAAAGTTGAGCCCCTGCTTGTCCTTGAGGAAGCAGTTCCCCCCTTGGGTAGGGAAGTATAGCGTCAGGTTCGAGTTGTACGTGACGGCCTGGCACTTTGTCGTGGGCCCGTTGCCGTTGTACTCGACACACTTGCCGAGGCACTCCTCAAACGAGTACACCAGCGACTTGGCCAGGTCCTTGACGAGGCCGTCGCCGTCGGCGGCCCCCACCCCCTGCGGCCAGTCCACCGAGCAAAAGGCCTCGAACGTGCTCCCGCCGCTCGTGTACTCGCGCGACCCGTCAAAATTGCAGCTATTGGCCGCCAGGCCGCGCGTGCCCGTCGTGACGAAGGTCTGCGTAGCCGATGCCGATGTCGTGGTTGTCGTCGGCGTCGTGGTGATGGTGCCGGCCGTTGACGTCACTGTCGTGTCGGGTTGTTGGTCCCCGGAGGCGCTTGTACCTGCCGTGCCGCTCTCCGCTGTGGAAGACACCCCTGCATCGTTGCTGGGTCTCGAAAGTCCAACACCGAGACCAACGGCCAGGCCCACGGCGCCGAGTATTATGAGCGTCACGAGCGTCCAGAAGAGCGCGACAGACACGCCCAGAATCTTGGTTGGTTGCAATCTAGACTTCTCTGAGTATTTGCCCTCGTAGCCCGGTCCCCGATGTGAAGAGCTCGGCAGCTCTTGCACTGCCTGGACTGCTTCTATCGGGTAAAAGCCAGAGGGCTTGGCGGCTTCGTAGGTCGATGTAGCGTGATCCGGTGCCCCGTGGCCCGGCGTCTCCACAGCCCTCGGGATGAGCACTGGCACGCTCTCCGGGTAAGAGACGATCTTGGGTTCGTAGTATGAATTCGCAGCCAGGCTCCCATTGTCAATTTCGCGCCAGTCTTGCCCCGGAATTTGCTGCGGTTGGTTGTCCCCGCGGAAATGCGGCGTCATGCCGCGGGCCACCACCTCGGGCGCTTCGTGCCCCGCTGCCTCTAGGCCAAAGCTGTGTGATAGACCGTTGTGTTGCTGGAACTCTTGACGACTGTCATAGGCGCTTGAGTAGACATGGTTTGCCATAGTGCGCTGTGTGTATGCTGTCCACCGTGTGGTAGGTTGCTAGGCTGCCGAGCAGACAAGCAGAAAGAAGAGAGAGAGAGAGAGAAAGAGGAAGGGAAGGATTGGGTCAAATTCCCACCGTACATTGCTGCCTTGGCCAGATCGGTAATCTACCCGGTAAGCATCAGATGGGTCATCAAACCATACGCTGCCCACGATATGCGCCGTGGGCAGAGTCGTAATGTAACCGGGGTCCAAGTAAGCACAATTTCCCCTGGCGAAGCATTCATTCGCCCAAGTTCTTGCACAGCCCACAAAACAATCATTTTATACCTCCGATTTCAAGCTTAAGTATCCTTCGCAGCAATCAGCTGGAAACCGAAGGCGCTTAGGAATTATCAGTAATGCGAGCATCGGCAGACTGATAAGGCAGGTTGCTGTGGTTTGAACCGGCGTTAGATGCCTCACCTAGGACTAAAAAAAAAAAAACGGTCACTCCGACTTCATTACAGAGTAACAACGATCAACTTCAAGAATTTCAAAGCAAGCATAACTCAACCTTCCTCGGCATCCATGCCATCGTGTCGCCTCTTCATCGCAGAACCGCGTTTACGACCCTTGAGGACTGCGCCCTTCTTGCCTCTGTCCTCGTGGAGCGACTTCATCTCCTCTCGTGCATGCCTTTGCGCCTCTTCGACGCGCTCCCTGAATACCATGACCTCTTCCTTGTCTGGCTGATAGAGGGGCAGTTTGCGACCGTTGAGGGCGGCCTTCTCTATCCTCAACCACAGCTCCAGGTCATACTGTGTGATTATAGAAATGGCTCGCCCGGAACGACCAGCACGTGCTGTGCGGCCGACACGATGGATATAAGTCATACTGTCTTGGGGCATATCATAGCTGCAGGTAACAAGTATGGTCAGTCAAAAGCTTATCTTTGGTACCTGCAACCGGGTTTTCCCTTACTTGATAACAAGGTCGACTTCCGGAATGTCCAGACCTCGGGCAGCAACATCGGTGGCCACTAAAATATCGCGTGACCGAGCCTTGAACTTGTTCAAAGCCCCCAAACGCATTGTCTGCGATAGCTGACCATGCAGGGGAATGGCCCCGAACGAGAGGGTGCGCAAGAGGATAGAAACACGCTGCGCCTCATTGACCGTCCTTGTAAAGACTATTGTAGTTTTGCCGGCATATTCATTCGCGAGATAAATAAGGTAGACGTCCTTGTGCTTGTGGGGGATGAAGAGTGGATTCTGGATCAGGGTAGAAACCGTCTTCTCCTGGGTAGAGCTCACGCTAACCTTTAGCGGATCCCGCAAGCTGGCTCGCTGCAGACTCTCAACCTTGGAGCTCATGGTAGCGGAGAAGAGAAAGGTGCGGCGGTCTCTGGGAAGAAACTTGAGGATCTTGTCGAGGATGGGACCAAAATCAAGATCAAGCAGCCTGTCGGCCTCGTCCATAACTAGGAACTTCAAGGATCGCAGGCTGAAACCCTTGGTCTTCTCCAAATGATCCAGCAGACGTCCAGGCGTGGCAACAACGACGTGAGGTTTCTTACCCAGCGCAATGGACTGGGATACCATGTCGAGCCCACCAACCAGTACAGCGCATCGCAAGGAGATTGAGGAGCCGAGTGCCTCGAAGGTTTGTCCAATCTGAGCCGCAAGCTCTCGCGTAGGAGCTAGAACCAGGCCGAAGAGCGGTTGGGGCTTTTCGAGCAGGGCCTGAAGGATGGGAAGCGCGAAAGCCGCCGTCTTGCCCGAACCTGTCTCAGCGATTCCGATCACGTCACGGCCTTGAAGCGCAAGGGGAATCGCCTGCTCCTGAATCGGGGTCGGTCGCTTGAATTTGAGGGCTTCGCATGCTTCGCAAAGTGGCTCAACAACTCCCTGCGCATCGCGTGTTAGACCGTGTCCGCTTGCCCGAGTAGCTACGTATCCGCCGCGCGGCTATGATCATAGATATACTTACCAGGTCGCGGAAAGTTTTGGCTGGTGCGCTATCATGGTTTGACGGCTCAGCCTGGGTCGGTTTCACCGCATCGTCGACTGCTGGCGTAGAGTCTTGGTCATCACTGCCGCTATCCTCATCGCTTTGTTCGTCGACTTGGTCCTCGAGCGCTCGCTTCTTGGTGGTCGCCGACGAAGTGCTTGGAGGTTCGCTGGTTCGTTCACTTGCGCACGTGCCAGGAGCAGCGACATCTTTTTGAGGGGCAACTTTCCGAGAGTGGCTCGAGGTTTGGCCGTGAGACAGCTTAAGACGTTTGGAAGAAGGCATCTTGTCGTCAGTGACGAGCGCAAGGTGGGATGTCCGGATGAAAACTGACGGAGCTTTTACGAGCGCATCATTGAAGATTCACGGCACCAATAAATAAAATAATTAACACACCGGATCCACGCAAAAGGCTAGACCAATCAAACATTCGGTTACCCGGGCTTTAGCGGGGTACATTTCCGCATATAAACAACCTAGGAAAAGAAAAGTCGTTATCTCTTCTTATCGGACCCCTGCAGGCATGCCGCCCCGCCAAACTTTTTTTTCCCAGCCGCCTCGGGAGCTTCGCGGCTTTGGAACGCCGCGCCCATTCAACTGGGCAAGACAGGCGAGCTTCATACCATTACCCATCACCTCTCTAACTTTGCCGTCGCACTCGAGCAGTCATCATGGCGCGCAGACGAGCAAAGAGAAGAACGCACGCCGGTGCCAAGAACCCGAATCCGAACCAGTCAAAGGGACCGCTCAACACCGGCAATGCCTCAATACGCGACCCCAAGAGCATGGTCATCCGCATCGGTGCCGGCGAGGTTGGTTCCAGCGTCAGCCAACTGGCCAGGGATGTCCGTGGCGTCATGGAACCTGGGACCGCCAGCAGGTTGAAGGAAAGGAGAGCAAACAAGCTCAAGGATTACCTGACCATGTGCGGACCCCTTGGCGTCACGCATCTGCTGCTATTCTCCCGATCCGAGTCCGGCAACGTGAACCTGAGGGTGGCGTTGACGCCGCGCGGGCCGACGCTACATTTCCGTGTCGAGAAGTATTCCCTGGCTAAAGATGTACAAAAGTCCCAAAGGCGACCCAAAGGGCAGGGCAAGGAGTTTATCACGTCGCCGTTGGTAAGTACATGCCGGTTGGGACTTTGCCGAGTATCACAGCCGCTGACTTTTCCTCAAACCAGCTTGTCATGAACAACTTCTCCAGCCTTTCGCCCGAAGCCCCTGCAAAGACCCCCAAGCACCTCGAATCCTTGACAACAACCGTATTCCAGTCCCTTTTCGCGCCAATTAACCCTCAAACAACATCGCTCAAGACGATACGCCGAGTGCTACTCATGAGCCGCGAGCAGTCCAAGGAAGAGGAGGGCAGCTTCGTAATTGATTTCAGGCATTATGCCATCACCACAAAGCCAACTGGCATCTCCAAGCCACTCAAGCGCCTTAATGCAGCCGAGAAGCTTCTTAGCGGCAAGACTGGCAAAAAGGGCGGTCTCCCGAATCTCAACAAGCTGCAGGATATCGCCGACTATATGATTGGCGGCGAGGACGGTTCAGGCTACATGACAGACGGCACTAGCGGAAGCGAGGCCGAGACGGACGCCGAGGTCGAGGTCCTGGAGCCCATGTCGCGCAAGGTACTGAATGCCAAGGCGCGCGCAGCAATGCGAGAAGCAGAGAAGAATGACGACGAGGGCAGCCAGACCGGATTTGAGCAGCACAATGTCGAGAAGCGGGCCGTGAAGCTGGCCGAGCTGGGCCCCCGGATGAAGCTGCGCCTCCTCAAAGTTGAGGAGGGCGTGTGTAGCGGCAAGGTCATGTGGCACGAGTACATCAACAAGTCCAAAGAGGAGATCAAAGAGATGGAGAAGAAGTGGGAGCAAAAGCAGAGGGAAAAGGAGGCTAGGAAAAAGGTACAAAAGGAGAATGTGGAGCGCAAACGCAAGGAGAAGGAAGAACACAAGAAAAAAAGCAGCCAAAAACCGGGTGGCAAGGTCGATGATGGGGATGGTGATGAGGACGATATGGACGTCGACTATGACAGTGATGGCTATGAGTTTGACAGCGAGGGTCTCGCGGGTGACGCCGAGGCAATCACCAACGGAAAGGCGGAGGAGGATGGTGATTGGGAAGACGAGGAGGAGATTATGGCAGGCGCTGGTTGATTGTTCCCTTCTGCTTGTTCAACTAATCTTTTGATGATACCAAAGAAGTACCATTTACGTCTCCCATGTACTGATAATACCTGACGCTTGGGCTTGCTTTGCGATGCCGCTCAGACATGTTCAATGACTGTGCTAATGACAGCAGAACTAACCATACCCGAAGCCTCCCATACATGCCAGCGCGAGCTCATCTTTAGGGAGGGTTACATGCCAAGTAAAACGTGTGCTAAGTAAGTCCCGTCGTCCCTCTCTCTATATCAGCTGAGAAAAGTCGGCTAAAAATAAATCAGCGACGCCCCTATAAGGGGAAGCAAAAGCCGAGCTCTTAACCTTCGCCCTTGAGCTTGGCACCTGTTCAGAGTCGTTGCTGCCGATCTTCGCTCTTCTTACGAGCGAGTCGAGGCGTGCCCGCCATTTTACTTCCTCTACTATGAGTCCCGAGGGACCAGGTTTATTGTGACAAGTTCAGGCGTATTATGGCATGGGGCTCCGTGAAGCGGAATTTGTAGACTTCCACGTAGTCGTCTTGACCATGGCCGTGAAGTTACGCACAAACACTAGCTCCGGATCGCTGTGGAGTAGTTCGGCGGCGGCATGCAATTGCGGTAGATCCGGGCTGCGTCGCGAGGCAACTGTGCGAAGGCTATCCAAAAGAGAGAAATTCAATATAGGCTCTTATTTCATGAGAGCAAAACGTTACACTTTGATTGCTCTTAAAGACGTCAAGACGTTCACTTCAGAGATACAGTCAAAGTCTAAAGCATGCCCAGCAGACACCCTGACCGGGCCAGAACTAACAACTTCGAAGAAATACAATTGAGTCCCCTCTTGTCACTCCTTGTTACCGTTCTCACATCCATCCTGCGTATGCAACAAACGTAGTAGGCTGATGATAGTCGAAGTGATTGAAGCCTCCTGATCACATAGGGTGCACTAAGCAGTCTCCGTGTGAGCCTGGTCCTGAACCCAGGTTACAGGTTCGTACAAGGCGGCATCATTGTGAGGCTTGTTTTGGGGGGCCCAGCTCACAGGCCCGTATAGGGCAGTGTCATTGTGGTCTTTGTCGCACTTATAACCGGCCATGTTCTCACTAGCACGGATGAACGTCCGGAGTGATAGAGCCGCGGATGCCAGAAAGACAGTCAAGGCCAAGTTGGAGAGAACCTTCATGTTGACAATATTTGAGAGTCAACCTGTGACCTGGTCAGTTTAGAGGACTAACAAGCAAGCAAAAAGAAAGCGGATTGTTTACATTCTGTCAGGGTTGTATATATTTAGACATCTCCAAGTTGCGCTGATAGTGGTCAGGACTTGTATTTGACATTTTGACTTTGCAGGTCTAGCTTGTATGTTGAGATCAGACCTGACCAAGTCTGGCAAGTTTACTATCAGCTATCATTGTACCCGTCTTTTGAATTGTTGTCTTACTACTGTATCTCAGCTTGTGCTTCACTCTTCCAATAACGGACTCTTATCCCCTAACATGAACGACCATCTAGTCCGCTGCCATGATGCATACTATTTGAGTTAAAACTATGTAAAGAAAAGGTATCTAATCCTCAAAGACAACTGAAACTCACCTTTTACTTCCCGAAACGGAAATACTCAGCACATAGCTTTTGACCACATATCAGCAACGCAAGTACAACCATTCTGCCGAACCTTAAGAACGAGGAATTTGGTTTTTGGTTGCGTTGTATCTCTTTTTTTTTTGGGATGTTCCCCCATCACCCTAATTCAAGTCCTACTTGATTTTCCACGATTTTCTAATACTCCTGATACCTAGGACCAAAAAGAGCCCATTACAACTCCGGCTTCGCTGCTCGCTGCCAAGAAAGACTTTACAGACTCCGCAGTACAATATTTACATGGCATCGCAAGTCCACTATGCCCGATCCCGACACTACTTTATGGGCGTCCTTGTGGTCGTCGTAGTCACGCTGCTCGTTAGCATGGCCACATTCCAGGATGGGTTGCTCGCGGCCTTCCGGACGATCTAGCTGTCGGCCTGCTCATATCCCGCCACTGCCTCCGCCGTCGTCTCTTCCCCAATGGGTATTGACTCCGGGCTACCATCGCCACGGAAAAACAACCACGGAAAAGGGGAGGCAGGACGGTAGTGCGAAGAGGCAGCAGCCACTTGTCACCACGACGTTTGCCGACCTCGCGATCGTATATACACTCTTCACTGCATCAAGAATCCAAGATGTGAAGGAGACACTGGACCCCGCTACGGCCATGTCTTCATATGTGCACAGCGAATCTGAGTAAGCCGAGGATACGGGATACTGCATCAAGTATCTAACTCAGGTATGCAAAATCAAACAAAGGCAAATGAAAGAATTACTAGCTAACATAGGGTCACGAACAGACAGTCGTACGTACTACCAACGGCATAATCTAGCCGGTCCAGGATGGTTTTGATGGCGAGAGACACGGTCGCCAGAGCCCCGATTTGGGCCACCAGCACCAGTGCCATAATCCTAATCTCTTTTGAGATGAATGAGAAGACGGTAGGCCATTGGGGTTGAAAACAGGGCGTTATGCTGAACAGCGATTTGGCGTGATCTAGTCCTCTTTGAATAAGAACCCTACAACGTAGAAATCTCAAAAATATTCAAAGTACGACAAATCTCATGTTGCCTGAATTATGTCAATAAACGTAGACTTGTGTGCTCCATCGAGACTATTCCAATGCTACCTATGCAAGAAGAAGAAAACAAAGATTAAAGCTCATATTTCCCGAATTTTCTCTCGTAAGTTCTAATGATTGCATGACGCACATCAGTTTTATCTAGGGATTCAGACAGGAGCCAATTCACCTGTCTATAGTGACCACACTCATTGCACTCCATGCGAACGCCTTCACTTGCCCCCCCCCCAATATTCCCATGCTGGCTTACGCACCCCCCGGCCGGAGATCATCCCCGGTCGCTGCCGGCC
>JASAOQ010000881.1:0-15123 GCA_031306065.1 Pseudopyricularia cyperi | reverse complement strand
GGATAAACACGGTGGCTGTTGACTTGGGGATGAGTAACCACTTTTTGCAAAAGGAGTTTTCATAGTAGCAAAACGTAGCGTAGCAGCAGCCCCAAAGTCTATCCTCACTTTTAAGAATTCACCAACAGGTAAATCAAGGCAAATGGTCAGACAGGGAATGGGGAGTATGAGTGATAATTATACACTAAGATTTCTAAAGTTCTAAATAAGTTTTTTTTCTGTTAAATCCCTTTGTGTCTGTTCACCCCATCTCACCTTCCCATCCGTCAAATGGTCTCGACGCGCAGCTCAAGTCCATTCTTGGGCCTGAGCACGACGCCCGGGTTGAGAAACTCGACCCTGTTGCCGTTGGCCGCCATGGCCTCGCTCGGCATGAACCGGAACTTGCTCACGACCTGGACCAGCAGCACCTTGACCTCGGTCAGGGCGTACTGCTTCCCGATGCACTGCCGGGGACCCGCGATGAAGGTCATGATGGAGTAGGGCGTCGCGGCCTCGCCCTCGAGCCGGTCCCAGCGGTCGGGCACGAACTCTTCCGCGTCGGGCCCCCATATCCGCCGGGACTTGTTGGTCACCGACGGGCAGAGCACGAGGTGCGTGCCCTTGGGGATGAAGGTGCCGCAGATTGTGACGTCCTGCGTGGCTTCGCGATGGGAGCCGACGGCTGGTGTTGGAGAAAGTTTTGTGCCTGTGTTAGTACATCACTTGAACCTCTTTTTTTTTTTTTAATCTCTTTCTCTTCTTCTGTCTCTCAACTTACCTGGACTGTACAATCGCAGCACCTCACGCACAAAATTGTGCATGTACTTCATACGCTCAATGTCGCTGTAGCTGGGCCGCGGCGACTCCCTCAGCAGCGCCTCGACCTCGGCGCGCAACCTGTCCTGGATCTGCGGGTGGGTGGCGAGCACGTACGATGCCCAGGTCATGACGCCCGTCGTGGTCTCGTGTCCCGCCGACAAAAAGTTGAGCAGGTGGCCCAGTATGTCGTCGACGGTGAGTGGGTCCTTGCACTCGGTCAGCAGCCGCTCCTCGACCATATACGTCAGCAGGTCGCGGCTCTGAAACTTGACCTCGGCGCCCTTTCTGGACTCGACGTCGCGGATGCGCTCGCTGATGCAGGCCCTCAGCATGCCGCGCACCTCGTGCGTCGCCTCGACAAAGTCGCGGTTGGCGGCGACGAACCACAGCAGCCGGCGGATGGGTACGTGTATGTTGATGAAGGAGATTAGTGCGGCCAGGTACGACTGGTCAAACATGCGGCGGTAGCACTGCAGAAAGTCCATCTGGAGCTTGTCCGACTTGAGGTTGCACAGGTCCTTGCCCAAAGCGGTGATGCCGATGATGTCGATGGTAGCCTTGGAGTATATGTGCTGCACGTCGACTGTCTTGTTCGCCGTCGTGGCCAGGATGGATTCGAGGTGTTGGCACAGCTCTTCGGCCTTTTCCTGAAAAATGGGGAACATCTTCTTGAGGTTCGGGATTGAGAAGGCATCTGAATCGTGTCAGCTCCTGTGCAAGATTTACCGTGTGGCAGGCGGGGAAGCTAGTCCCCCCATCCCCCTGA
This sequence comes from Pseudopyricularia cyperi, assembly GCA_031306065.1. Lineage (NCBI taxonomy): Eukaryota > Fungi > Ascomycota > Sordariomycetes > Magnaporthales > Pyriculariaceae > Pseudopyricularia > Pseudopyricularia cyperi. The sequence goes on along the minus strand of JASAOQ010000881.1, from coordinate 13,556 downwards.
GTATCGAGTCAAAACTCACTCAACATCATCTTACGATGCCTCTTGTGCTCGTCGCCTTCGGAGAGCAGCAGCCCGGTGCCTGCAATGTCGCCAACAAAGCGCCCAAAGAATCCGGGCTTGGTGAAGGAGTAGCAGTGGGTGGCAAAGACTTCGCGGTGGGCGTCTATGGTGTTGACAAGAAGCGACTCCTTGTTGGCGATGGTGAAGAATCGCACAAACGGAGCGTCAGGCCATTGACCGGACCACTTGAGGTACAGCTCGTTGGGGCAAGCGGCGCGGAACTGGTTCACAAGCTGCCCAAGCATGAAGTGATTACCCTTTGGAGTATTTCAACATTCTAGTTAGCAAAAAGACGGATGATCCGGGGCTTCCGCTGGCTGGGGCTGTCCGTACCTTTGGCGTTGGCAGATGCCGGAGTGTAGAGAAATGTATTGGAAATACGAATATCCGGTATATCTTGATGACGACATACTGCACAAGGAACAGGAAGGAAAACACACAGACGAGCTCTTTGCGCGTCGTCAAGGCCAGCGAGCGGTGCTCGTTGAAGCCCGTCCATGCTACCGTCTCCAGCGCCGCGAGGACGGCGCAGGTCTGGATATCCATCCTCGGCCTGGAAAAGAACCGGACCCCGGGAAGGGGGCTCCTTCGGCCGGAAGAGGGAGGCGGGGCGGTCTGGAATTTCCGTGAGACAGAGGAACGTCAGCAAGCCGTATGGGACAAAAAGACAGTTCCTTAAAGCGAGATGGTTAAGTCGGGCGCTTTTGTGTGGAGCATCCCGTCAGCTTGGGTAGGGCGGCGGCGGTTGAGTCTATATGTCCCAGATCCCAATGCGGGCCACGACAAGGCCGTGCACACCACTTTGTCAATGCAACTGGAGACGCCGGCAGCGGTCACAGAGCTGCTGACAAGTTGCATGAGGCTGTGGGGTTCTTTTCTGCCGTGGTGCAGAGACCCGACCCGGCGGGCTGGGACGTTGATGTGTCTTGACAGAGCAGGAGGCGCAAAACAGTGGAATGGGGGAGAAACACTTGAGGGGGAGGCACAGAAAAATAAAATAAAAAAGAAATACCTGGAACTCCGGATGGACCGCTTAATAATGCACTCGCAATCGAGAAACAAAGAGGAAGAAAAAGAAGAAAACAATACGTGCGTCCAAAGCTGCGAAAGTGACCCGGGTGAGAGGCACTGACTGACTCTTACCTCCTCGACGACCGAACGAAGCTTGAGGATTGGATGAAGGATAGCCGGGGGTTCCTGGTGAGAGTGTTGCCGGCCGAGATAATGGCTGGGTCTGAGGTAGTATTTATATTACCGAGAAATCAGGAGCTGGTCGCCGGTCCCCGTATATCTGCACGTGGAATTTACCTCGTACATGTTGTTCCCCCTTTGGCTTTACTCTTACGGGAATAAAATCAGCATTTTACTTCTTCTGGAACGGCGGTCCCGAGTATCTCTGCTGCCCCAAACCCAGACTCGGCCAGGCACACATGCCATGCCCGCATTGACGAGAGAGAGGCAGCGCGTTCCACACCTCCGCAGTCGATTCTCTTTGCTCTTGTGCTTTTGCTTTTGATTTTGCTTTTGCTGACATTGTTATTCATACCGATGAACCGATGGGTGTGTAGCGTGGTATCAAGCAGTCTTGTGGTTCGCACGATGTAATACAGCCGCTGTCAGTCGAGTTTTTGTGGTGGTGGCAACCCGAGTAATTCGCAGCGACTCACTTTGTTGGGCCGGGTGATCCCAGACTCGGATCTCTGGATGGTGTTTTGCCGCTGTTCCCAAGATCCCATCCCAGTCGGTCCTTTCGCCCACCAAGCGCCATCCCCGCCCGTCAGGCCCCCATGCAGACGTCAAAGTCTCCGTGGCTCGCTTTCTCTCCTCCTCTCCATGACCAGACCAGAGGCCGACATCAGCAGATAGAAGCTAGTTGGCCGCAGTTATGCTTAGAGTTTGGATGACTTCTTTGGATGAGTTCCATCCAATCCTCTTTCCATGCTGCGTGCGACCAGGATCCGGTCCGGGCATGGGTCCGTCCACAGAAAAACCCTGATGTAGGTGTTCGGTTCTGGGGTGGGTTGGTCGGTGGTGCCACTGCCGTGATACCGCAATTTCTCGGCCCCCTGGCCGGAAACCAGCAATCCGGAAAGCCCGACATATCCGGCCACGACACACGAATGGCGTTGAGAGTGACGCAAGCCGCGGGGGCGAATACACAACGCCTTTTTTTTTGAGGTTTGTTTCCTTGGTGAGAATCCTTCATGCCACAACTTAGGGTGGTGTCCCAAAAGAAATCGTAACGTTGCCATGACCAATGCAGTCAGCTGCATAAAAAGCGCACAAGGCCGCATACCGGCATCTTGGTCGAGATCACCATAAGCCCGGTCGGGATTTATGCCGGGGATTGTCTGGGGCAACTTTGAAGGGGAAAAAAAGGAAAAAGACAAAAAGAAAACAAAGCAGGAAGAAAAATTTACTTGTCATCTGCAAATCTCTGAGTCGCCTTCTGCAACTTGTGCATGAACTTGAACCCTCTCCCGCAATTATCGCGACATTTCCATGGTTCGCCAGACGATTGTCCGGCTCCCCCACTCCGTTCCAAGACGGTTGAGCCTTACTTCCGAGTCATTGCTAGTACAGAGATCTGCTTGAATGTTCACATTTCTAGTGTGAAGCTGACTATAAGCCGTCAGCACATCGGGATGCCGGCCGGCCTCATTGCCAGCTCCCCGGCCGGTTGATCAAGCCTCGGTCGGGTTTCAGACAGCCAAGAGATGCCCGTATGTAACAGTTGCAACAGATCCACCGAGAACCCGTGTCCTCGTACCAGGAAATACAGGTATTGGCGCATATGGATCCATGAAAGTTCCCCCAACATGCTTTTCGCGTACGAGGTAGTGAGTGTGAGTGTGCTTGACAAAAAAAAGTGTGCATCAAGACTGCTGAAGAGAACGACGAAAAAGCGGTGAGAGATGGGCTGCGTAAGTCCTATCGTCGGTTCCAGACCAAAGGCCGCGCCAATGAGAAAAAGACAGGGCAAAATGTTGTATTTTCAAAAAGTAGTGCGAGTGTGTCGAGCGTTCATAAGGAGATCTTATACCAACCAACCATTGTGCCCAAAACCCGGAAACTCCTTGCGACGCAAACAAAAAAAGCAAATACGACAACCACTTCGACTTGGACAGGTCACCACCACAGAGACAGCATGGCCAATAACGACGTACAGAAGATACCTGTTCGCCATCATGAACAAGAAACATTTCCGTGTGGCGTGGAGCAGTTGGTGTGCAGATCCTTCCTGCTAGCGGCTATTCCACAACGAGCTCCTCGAGAACCCGCATCGCCCTTGTTCCCTCCTTTTCGAACGAGCTGATGAGTGCCTCGCACTCATGCTTGAGCTTCTGCTCGGCCCGCCCGGCATTGTAGTATATCCACTCTTCAACTGTCATGGCTCTTTCAGGCGACGTCAGATCACCGCCCTTGGCGAGAAACCTCTGGATTTGCCTCGAGCTGCTGTTTTCCTTCCCTGTCTCGTCGTCATCCGCCCCAATCAGGGTGTCGTGATTGGCAAAAATGAGGTCCAGATCGACAGCTGTCCACGGCGTTGCACTTTGCAACCCACCTATGATACGAGCATTTCCGCCGTTGTGTCTCTTCGTCGGTGAGGTCGCTCTCACAGGAGTGGAGACTGGGGCATCGTACGATTGACTTTCACTGCCAGCAGGTGCCAGTACAACGCGCTTGACGACTGCACCGGCAGACGGTCTGGACGACGGAGGTTGGTTTTCCGCGTCGGAGGACTGGGGCGATTGTGACGGCGACAAAACAGCTTGTTTTGCAGACGGGGTGGCGGGTGGCGGCAGGCTCGGTAGATCACGCGTGGCGGACGGTTCTGTGGACGACAATGGTGGTTCTGTGGCTGACAATGGTGGTCGTGATGGCGAAGGCAATGCTCGTGATTGTGTTGAAGACTGGACCACGGGTTCGGGAGCCTTCTTTGCACCCGACGTCCTCTTGTTGCCGGAATCGATCTCAGCAGCCGGTACATTATCCTGCCCGGAAGATATAGATGACCTGGGTTTGACGGACACGCGAGATTGCTGACTGCCCGATGACAACCGAGACGATGTCGACTTCCTGGGACGACCTCTGCCGCGCTTTGGGGGCGCATCGTTCTTGACAATAGTCGCAGTGCTCGGTTCGTTAATCTCACTGGCATCATGGAAAACCTCCACTTCAGCATTCAACTCGGCTTGGAACGAAAGCTCATCCATGTCGGGATCGTGCCTTGCAGGCTCCGGTTCAGATCCCTGATCCAGATCCATTTCCTGCTCGAGAACAGGCTCCGACATTGATTCTTTGGCCTTCTTGGTTTGTTTAGATGCTTTGCGCACGCCTGGTTTCTTGCCCTTCTTAGGCACCACGAGATCCTTGGTCTCCCGAGCCATCGACTCATCGACCTCCATCGCCTGAAGCTCCGCCTCCACCGCCGCCTCGTCTGGTTCTGTCGGCGTGGGGTTAAACATCTTGTAGTCATCGGCACTGTTGTTCTCCGCCGGCGGCGCTTGTGCAGTAATGGCTTTTTGCGCCACAGCCTTCTTTCTTTTCTGCTTGGGAACAGCAACAGGCACTTGCCTCCTTTCCGACCCAGAGTCCGCGGCAAGATCGTCATCATCAGTCAGCGGCCTGTCAAGGTCCTCTTGCAACTGGCGATCCAGTTCATCATCGGCGGGAGCTTCGAGGCGCCGCATAGAGGCCGTCGATGCCGTCGATTCTACCGAGGCAGCCGATTCCTTCCGTGTCCTGCCTCCCTTGGTTGATGTCGCCTTGGCCACTCGTTTCCTTGCAACCGCTGCCTTTGGCCGCGTTTTCACATCGTCCATCTCCGTATCAACTTGTGAAGCCGCGGTAACGACGGAGACATCCGGATTTTGACTTCCGTGCTTGCGCGCCGTGCGCTTCTTGGGCGCCGGGGCATCCGGATTCTGGATAGCAGGATCCTCCACGGCATCACTTCCTCTCTTGCGTCCGCGAGTTGGCTTGGGCGGTGGCGGCGGCGGCATCTCTTCATCCTGAGGGTCGACATCTTCATGAATCTCCACAGGCTCCTCCTTTTTGGTGCGAGCCTTGCGAGCCTTGGTAGCTGCCGGCGCCTTCTTTGACTTTGTGGCTTTTTTGCTGCTCTGGGTCATTACTGAAGCGGTTGTCATGACGCTGACGTCATAGTCGCCAGGAATATCAGTAATGGCAGTCAAATCGGAGGCGGCTGTGGCAACAGACTGCGACGAGGCGCGCGATGCTTTTGAGCCCCTCGTGGCTTTTGCTCTAGTCTTCTTTGGCGGCGGCCTGCTGTTGACGAACTCGAAGAAGGTGCAGTCTGGTGATCGCTTGTAGTGCTCGTCTCTGAATTCTTTATCAGCTTGCGTCCGTAGAAGTATGGCTTGAAGATTCATGAGCATCCGCCCTTACATCGGCTTGTCTCCGGCCTCCCAGCCATCCAGTGCAAGCTGGCAGTATGCGCAGGTAGTGTTGTCATCAGACTCGTTTGTTGGTGTGTAAATCCAGCCTGCTTCGGCCAACTGAGTGTTTTTGCGCTCATGTTAGATGTTTGAAGTCGGACTGACAGGCCACGGGCTGCAATTTGGCACGATCTCACCTGTTTTGTTTTGCATTTCCAGCCCTTTTTGGATTCATAGGGCCACCTTCCCGCAAACGTAGCCTTGCGCGCCTCCAGTAGCCTGCTCTCTCTGGGGTCTACCTGCTCGAGGCCGTCGTACTCGGCCTCAACGGCGGCAGTCACAGCCCAACCGCAACCTGGAGAGTGCTTGAGATGCTCTTCGATTGGGCTATCCTCGGGCTCCCATCCATCCATCTGCTTGTTGCATAGAAAACAAGTCACGTTGTCGGGGTTGGACGGGTGCGGGTCGAAATAGAATCCGGCCTTGGCAAGCTATCGTCGCAACCATAAGCTGTCAGCTAAAACACATCACGAGTAACAGCACGTCAGTGAAGAACATTGTTTTTGAGCAGCCATACCTCAGAAGGAGGGAGGAAGTTGTGCGGCCATGTCAACGTCTTTGGCGCCCGTGAGCTTGCGTTGGACGCGCGCCTCTTGGCCACGGGCTGAGGCTCGAGAAACGAGGAGAGCCGGTTCTCATATACGTAGAACCGATCTGCGGCGAGTAAAGACGCCATCGTAGAATCGTAGATTTGTGCCGCTGTGGCAATGCGGAGATGTGGGTGAGTTCGGGCGCGGGCGCTCTGCGCCGTGGAAACACGAGAGGGCAGTCAGGCCTGTATGCGGCCAACGGGATCGGTGATGAGTTGCGGGGGAAATGCGTGATTGTTTTATGATCGTAGAAAAGTTGCTAATAGATATTAATACAGTCAACCCTGTAAAAGCGTGGCAAAGAGTACAATGCTGCAAAAAGTCATCAAGACGGCGTTCGTGATCGATTAGAGCTGGTGAGCTGAAGGAAGTCGCATCCGCCGCGTGCGATGATGTTTGTTTGTCGCGTTCCTGTTACTTTGTTTACATTGGGCGGGGCTGTGGACCCGGCATACCTGGATGTGGCGCTCAAACCCCAATGATATCACTCGCTTGCCGCTAGAGACCCACTCTGCAGAAAACATTGATGTCGTTCATTGCTTGCCCTTTAGCGACTCCGATTTCCCGACGACACTCAACAACAACGCGTCTGGCGGTTTGCAATTTTGGCAACAAATCTACAGTACTACCATTTAGTTAATTAGCTGCCAATGATGCTCACCGTGTCTGCACGCGACGCTAGACGGCATTGTTATAATAGCTGCAATAGGTACAGGTATGTAACCAGTAGCTGCAACGATCCTCTACTACCAGTCCACCTTCTCGACTCCTCAATGATTCCAAATAGGGTCTGGGCAAGATTTCGGTATTGCGACGTACGGAGAGTGCATTTTAGTGAGGACCATCTTATGGTGCGATGAATGAAAGAGAGATGGCATCAGCAACACATATCTGGCTTGGGCGTAGTCGCAGTGGCCATTCTACCGGCGAGTGTGCAATACTTGCTGGAAGAGTAAGGTAGGCTTGTGGTAACGGCAACGTCTTCATAGGGCGTTCTGAGTGGCCATCATCGGACACACAGCCAGACCTCCCCATCTTGACTACGAAGTACCTCTGTTTCTCAGCATGAGGGAGATCGGCATGACAAGACGTCACTCGAGTGCAACTTTGCGAAGCGCTGTGGGACGCCGCAGAAGCAATTTGTGATCACAACTATCCGCGAAGCAACGAGACGGCTCATGGTACGCCATCACGGATCCTGTCTTTTTGCCGGGGTGCCCGTAACGAGTTGGAGGCCGTCTGAGGTGGGCTTAGGCTTGCTGGTATTGGTTTGCCAGACCTGAATAACGTACGGAAAACTGCTCAGATAAACCGGTCATGCCTAACGCTTGCAGTCAGGTTCCTCATAATAACATGTATGGGTTTCCTTGAAGGCAGTGTTGCAAAACCGCCGAATTGCGGCATCTCGGCACACGACCAAGTCGGTCATGTACTACGACCGATACACGTGTGCCACTCGCGTAACGGCTCTCGTCTTGGTTGCCATACTTGCCCGTCAGCCCCAGCTCCTGGACTCGCTTGGCATTTGGTGCAGTCTATCGCGGACCTCCCGCTTCACTGACGTTGTGAAGGCGATGATGCACATGCTGGGCCTTTTCACGACGACGCCGCTAGAAGCTTCTTTCGATCCCGGACAATTACTCTGCAATTCACCATGCCGAGCTCCAGACTGTTTTGCATAGCAGGTGCGGGACGCTATCTGTATGTACGTCTGAGTTGTCTGCTCAGCTTGGCGGCTATTTTCCACACCATCAGCCCCATGGCTTGATGGTGACATGGAACATTGAGAGGACGCTTGTGCATTATTATGGATGTGGACTCGGATGATATTCAATGTTTGTTAGTGAGACCCCACCATGAGGAAGCATTCTCAGGGGTCCAGGGGTCTGCGTTAGCGCGGGGCAGTCTGTTCAGGGACAACACAATCTGTACATCAGATTATCAAGTTGTACAGAGTATGTATGTGCTACTCGACGTCACATGTTCAACCTCATTTCAACGCAAAGTAACGGCGGCGGCTCCTTGGAGAGAGTTTACACGGGAGTCTTTTGGTCCTGGGCGGCGTGCTTGTCATTGTTTTTTTGTCTGCTCCCGCTCCGACTTGGGCCTGTTATTATTAGCGCTGTCACAAGCTCCGCACCGGCGAATGGCTCACCAGCGTGTGGACACATGTTCTGGCCACTGTCTGCAGGCCAAGGCCGGTACGAAAAGCAAAATCACGGGGCTTGCATGTTGAGGGTTGCTTGTCACTAATGCCCAGCGAGGATGATGGTGGTGATGGAGTTGAGGATGGGACGGGACGACCTCCTGGCCTTGACGCCCGCTGATGCAAACCAAATCCAGAAATGGCGGGAGGCCTCCCGGGAGGCAGCCGGTCTTGCAATAATGAGAAGGATTGCGCGGCCTCTGCAGTTCTAACATGGAGATGTGGTTTCCCAATGGATTTGTTTCCAGAACAGCTTACCGAGCATAGTATACTGGAGGAGAGAGCCATTGGCAGTGATACCAAGTCCCCATGTCTACAATTATAGACCAAGTTCACTGGGCAACTTGAGGCAGCTAGTCTTTTGCTACTTTACCTGCTTTACATGTATTCTTTACATGGTATCCAAGGCATGTAAATATCATGATCAGGTGTTTTGTATTTACGGGCAAGCAAAAGAAAAACCCCAAGACATCCATTCTACTGGCTAGCCTAGGCATGTATAGGAGCTACTACCCCTCATCCAAGGTGGGATGAATAGCTGGGGGGCTTTGCAGGGATCAGCTTCCTGTCTACGGTATTTTCGGCGGATCGGAGACACCATGACGGGTCTGGCCGCTGTTTCGAACTGTGGGGAATGCCCTCATGTTTAGGCTCATGTTTAGGAGCTCACTATTGATGTTGCTCGAAACTGCACGGTGTCGACATGCCACATACGCTACAGTCTCTTACCAGGCGCTTAATCCAACGGTCAGCAAAGTAGTAGTATCAGCTGGCTGGCTGTATGTCGAAGCAACGTCTGGTGCTTCTCCTAGTATGCACCTCTGGAAGGAAACTCTGCCGCCTACGAACAGAAGCATGAGGCGGCGTATCGAACCACAGCTAGATCCTGGATGGATGGGCATAAACCCAGGTCCGGGTGTGGCCAAGAACAAACCAGCTCGCCTGCACTCCACCTCTGTACCCCAAGAGGACTTGCTTGCTACACGCCAAGTCAGAGACGATGTGAGGCAGCCCGGGCTCTCGGCATCTTCCTACTGTTGGAACACCCAGGGAACACTCTGCAATATCGTAGCAAGAACTGCTCTTGCCAGTCTACAGAGGTATACGTGGCGCCCAATATGAAAACATACGCTACCTCCGTGTGCATGGTACACGGTACACGGAGCAGCTGGAGGCGACCCGCCAAGACGATGGCATGGAACCTGGCTACTCGTAGAACCCTCACCAGAAAGCAAGTCGTAACGTACCCAAAGTGAAACCGATGCCTGCCGTTTCTAGATATTGTACTTCGTACATGCAAACAAAACCTACTTACCTATGGTGGGGCTGGTTCCGGCTTTGCCTGCGGCCAGCATTGCATCATTCTTATAAAGACCGCCGCCTCTCCTCCATCCAGACCCCGCGGCCGTCTTCCATCTCCAGTATCCTGCACTTCACTTTCAACCTCCGACTGTCACCAGTAACTAGATCCTGATCAACCTTCTTGTAAGTCAGTTTGTCTTCAGCCCAGCAAAACGCGATTCCTTCTTCCACATCCTTCTCGCACTCCATCCTCAAACACCATCCCTTGTCCTCGCTCAACTCAAAGAGGTGCTCCCGGGCGAACTAGAACAAACCACGACGCGTAAGCTAACCAGATCACAATAAAACAGCAAACAACTCTCAAAATGTCTTTCCACGCTTCCGCTGAGAACATCTGGCTCGAGGTATGTATGTCTGTTGCCAGCCTCGGCCTTAATTCATTCATTTAGTCAGCCACTTACGCGCCGTCTCCTCTAGGACGGCCACACCCTCCGCGCCAGACTTCACAACGGCGAGGAGTACGTTGACGCCTCATACGATCTCAACGGCAAGTAACTCGCCTGTCACACACCTAGTCATCTAGTCTAGTCAGAAGCGAAGAGAAGCTAATTAAGCCAAACCCATAGAGTGCATCGGCAACGACAACGGTATTTGACGTTTCGTCCCGGGGCTCACTTGACTCCCGCAGCGAGAACCAAAACTAACATCTCTTCTCTGGTACAGGCAACTTCTCGTGGGGTGGCGTGAGTAAGTCTAGGAGTTCCCTAACTGGCTTTTGTGGAAGAATGTCTACCTACCCATCTTCTTGGTACTGACATGACCTTTCAACTTGTAGACTTCTCCGAGAGCGCCAACTATGACGAGCCCATCTCCCTAAGCCTTGAGGGTGACGACCAGGTTCCAATCCTCCGTAAGTTGTTTTTGACGGACTTGGTCATTCAAGATAGACTTTGATGATGCACAGCGCCCGTTCTGACATCAAAGCCATCAGGCGCTTCTCTCCGGGACGTCGATGGCAACTCGCACGCCCGCGACATCAACCTCTCAGAGAGGATTGGCAACGACAACGGCAACTTCACCTTCAGTGAGCTATACTTTCTTTCTTTCCGGCGCATTTTCACTTCTGCTTTTTGATACTAACACCTCTGCACTTACAGACTAAATCATGGGTATGATTGCAAGGATGCATCGAGGCAAAACATGGTAGATGAGTGGGCTCAGTGATACCAGACAGGAGAGAAGTCCCGGATGGATGTCTATAGCATACCTACCTAGATTATGAAGTCAATGAAGCACGAATGCACGATTCTTTGAACAAGTTTCTTTGGAAGCTCTTCACTCCGTTTCCCGACATGCTTTGATGCTCTGAATGGTTCATTTATGGAAGGCAGCGACATATGTTCTCCCCGATGCCTCTTACCGTTTGCCATTGAGCAATCCCACCTGTTGTATATAAGACGAATGGGGGGGGCTGGTCGAGGAGGCGGGTGAGATTGTCGACTAGACCTAGCAAATCTGCAATTCAATCTAGTCTAGGTACAGCATGACGCTGGCCCAAACTCAGTCCAGTTCAGCTGCTGCTCATCAGAAGCCAACAAAGAACAGGAATCCAAGTTCTCCGAGCCTACTTTATTTTTTCCTTCCCCTTTTGCATCTGCTTCATCAACGAGTTGCTCAAAATAGTGGCATGCGAGGTATGCCAGGAACGGGCGCCTGGCTAGGAAACCTGTGACCATGGTATCAGCGCAGGCATATAGAAATTATACTCGAGTGCCATTGAAGTACTTGTGATATTGTTGACCACGGGATATTTGCAGACAGAGTTCACCATATTAAGCTTTTGCCAGCTACACTGGGAATGGCCCCACTTCCAATTTCGGAAGGATAAAATCCGAGTATTTGGCTTCGTACCTTGTACCATCTTTTACCGGCTTGCAAACAAGTCGAGGCACAAAAAAAATACAAACAGACGGGCAGCAAAGATGGCAGTCAAGTCGCGACCCGGCCTGGACAAAGTCTGGCTGGTCTGGTTTATTCTGCAGATTGTCGTCATAGGACGTGAGTCTGCCTACCATTTTTTTTTTTTTTTTTTTTTTGGCATTGCACTGCTTGTTCCCTGGGCCCCGTCTAGAAAATAGAAAACGCGCGAAATGAATGAGACATTAACACTAACAGATTGCCCTTGCGGCGGGCTGTCCTTCCCCTACCGCAGTGGTTGACGGGGTCCCCTTCTACCCAAAGTGGCTGTACGCCTCCCCCGACAGCCCGCTGCACTTCCTGCAGCGCATCCACGACTTCTACGTCGGCACCTTCAACGACCAGATCGTGCTCGAGTGGCACCACGACGTCCCGGTCCGGCCGTGGGTCCGGCTCTTTGCTTACGTCGAGGTGCTGCTGCAGCTGCCAGTCGCAGTGTACGGCGCGTGGCGGCTGGGTGGTGGCGGCGGGAGGACGACGAGGAGGAGGAGGAGGACTAGTAGCAGCAGCAGTCCGATCACGGGCGGCGACGAGCTGCTGTTCCTCGTCTACGCGTTCGAGGTCTTCTTCACGACGCTGGTATGCGCGCACGACGTCTATCACTGGGACGAGGGGCTTTTTAGCATGGCGCAGAAGCACTTTCTTGCGGTGCAGGTTTACGGTGCTTGGCTTCTTATCCGTAAGCTTGCTTGTTTTCTTTTCTCTCTGTTATCTCGCCTCTGAAATGAATGCCAGAATACGGACTGATGCCTCTTGCAGCGTTGATCATGTTTTTCGACATGTACACACGACTTTACGGCCGTGTTACTGCGTCTGCCGAAGTCTCAAGAAAGACAAAGTGAGACTGTCGACACTATTACTCTCAATAAAAGTCCGCGTGTCTCGCCTATGCAACACCAAAAAGCATCCCAGGATTATAAGCAATGTGGTCGAATCTTTTTTGAGTTATTTATCCAGGATTTCCCAGTGCCCTTTTAGCTGTAGGAAACATCTAGTACCAGCCATACATCATGAGTGGAGCGATTCACAACGGGTAGCCCAACCTAATCAATAGCCCTTTTGCTCGGCGCCATGCCCCAGCCGTTCCCGACACCGTTGCTGAGCCCGTACGCCAACGGGGTGGCCCCGCCCAGCGCCCTGCCGCGCAGCCTGTTGGGCAGCACGTAACCCCAAAAGTAAACGTAGGCGCAGGTGACGCCGGCCAGGAAGGCAGACAGGGCGTAGAAGACGGTGCTGGCGTAGACGTGGCCGCCCATGCCCTGCCACTCGACGTGGCCCTCCGTCTTGGGCAAGGCGGGCGTCGGGAACCAGCGCACGCTGAAGCTGAGCGGCAGCGGGTCGCCGATGACGAGTCGCCGGGTCTGGGCGGCGGGTCCCGTGACGTGGCTGAGCGGCGATGTGCTGTACGCGGCGCCCGAGTCGAGGATGCCGCCGTCGACGAACCTGCCACCGCTTCCGCCCCCGCCGCTTTGCTGCTGCTGCTCCTTGCCGGGCGTGCTGTGCAGCAGGACGTTTAGGTGCGTGCTGACGTGCAGGTGCGACAGCTGTAGCGTTCCCGCCAGCGCGAACACGAGCGGCACGTACTCCATCTTGAGGGCGGGCTCGCCAACCGTCTCCACGACGGGCCGCGGCCGCGAGGGAAGGCGGCACGCGAGCGGCGCGTCCGAGTGGATGTAGAACTCGAGCAGGTGGAAGAAGGGGTCCGTGATCATGGGGATCGTGCAGTTGAGTTCCGTCTCGACCCCGTAGTTGAACTCGAGCGGCTTGCCCGTCTCGTTACAGGTCGGGAAGGGCGTCCATTCCAGCTCGTGGTTGGGGAGCTCGATGTGCTCGCCGGTTTCTCTGTTTTGGTAGGGGTTGCGAGTTAGTGGGGGTGGTTTGAGCGTCACTTGTGCGAACGTCGCCTCCCAGGGGTTGATGTAGTATGGCGAGACACGGGGGGGGGGGGGGATGTCTCTT
>JASAOQ010000876.1:0-32064 GCA_031306065.1 Pseudopyricularia cyperi | reverse complement strand
TTTTTTTTTTTTTTTTTTTTTTTTTTTTTTTTTTTTTTTTTTTTTTTTTTTTTTTTTTTTCAATCGGAGATTTTGGAATAAAAGATCCAAGAACAGTCGAAAGAAAGAGAAAAAAAAAACAAACAAACAAACCCGGGCAAAGTCACACTGCACTTTGCAACCGATATTTGGCAAGACATTCAATTGATCCAAAGTTGCCGAAAGGGAAACAAAAGAAAAAGAAAAAAAAAAAAGAAGAGCCCCAGAGATTAGAATCAGAGGATGGAGTTGAGAGATGTTGTTACTTTCTCTATCTCTTCTCTCTTTCTCTCTCCACAACGGTACACACCCTTCGAAATTGCGCAAGCCCGCGGTGCCGTAATCAACAGCCCCCGCAGCTCCCCGCCGGAAAACAAGACTACGGAGGAAGGGCTATCCCTGTAACAAACTAACACCGCCCAACCAAGAAAAGTGTATAGTGGAAGCCATCACCAAATAATCAAATTATATTGCAACTTTGAGGCAAAAAGGGAGACAAGCTTTTAAGTTTTTTTGTTGCTCTTTATTTTGACAATCAAACCTGACACCTGTGAGTATTCTCCGCAGCCCTTGCAACCCAAAATGATGTACCTACCTACCCATCAAACCGCATCATCTTCTTGGCGTCTTGATCCGGCACGCCCGCCACCACTGTCCAGCACCTCGACGTCGGCTACATCCCTCCTCGCCGCCAGCCCATCGAAAACAACTGCAATCTCCTCGAGACTGTAGCCCTTGGTCTCGGGGAATGTTAGCCATGTCACGATTAGGAACACCACCAGGAGACAGCAAAATATTATGTAGCTGTCGGAGCGGTCGATCGAGTCAGCGCGTCTGGTTTTTTCTGTCAAAAGAAGACAAACATATCGGGAAAAAAGGACAAAAGGATGGCTAGGTACATACTAGCGCCACGAAATGGTCTCCATTCCGATCGGGTTGACGAATGCTTGAACAGTCAGGGAGCCGTAAATGGTAAAGAGCTCCAAAGCAAGGCCCTAACGTTGCATCACGTTCAGTCTGGGTTCCCACCACCCCCGGTACAATCTTGTTTGCTTTTTCGAAAAGAAGAAAAAAGAGAAAAAAAAGAAAAAAAAGTAACTGCTTCACATACCTTTGACCGGAGCGAGTATGGGAAAATCTCTGTGGGATACCCCATCAACAAAGGAGTATAGGCAATATCATAGCTGTAATCGGGCAAGTTAGCTGGATAAACATTACACTAATATGAGGAACCGCTTCCCCAAGGCACCAACTCCCAAACCAACACCCCAAAGCAGTAAACTTACTGGAAGAAAAAGGTAAACAAGCAAATGACAACGACAATCCCGGCCGCCGAGCTGCCCGTCTCCGCGTTCACCGCGCTGCAGGCAGTCCACACAATGTAGCTGACGAGCATCCCGACGCCGGACCAGAGGAACAGCGGCCTGCGCCCGATGCGGTCGACTAGGATCGCCGCCGTCAGCGCCGCCGCAAAGTTGAACACCTGCAGCAGGCCGTTGATGAGCGTCTGCGTGAACGTGTCCCGGATCCCGACCGAGTCGAGCACCAGCGTCAGGTAGTACGACACGACGCCGACGCCGTTCCACTGCGCGAACCCGCCCACGCACACCGCGATCAGCGTCCGCCTCCTGTTCCCGGCCGTCGACACCAGCGCGCCCCAGCCATCCGTCGCAGCCGCCACCCTCTCCTGCTGTATCGCCGTCGCCATCTCGGCCAGCTCGCGCTCCACCAGCGGCGTCATGTTGTTATAGCAGCGACCCTCTGCTGTTGTGGAGGAGGAGGAGTTGTTGTTGAAGTCGACCTCCTCGCCAGCGTGGTACCTGGACAGGATGGCCGCCGCCTCGGCCGTCCGGTCCTGCGCCACCAGCCACCGCGGGCTCT
This sequence comes from Pseudopyricularia cyperi, assembly GCA_031306065.1. Lineage (NCBI taxonomy): Eukaryota > Fungi > Ascomycota > Sordariomycetes > Magnaporthales > Pyriculariaceae > Pseudopyricularia > Pseudopyricularia cyperi. Next base: position 30,165 of record JASAOQ010000876.1, on the reverse strand, counting down.
CGGGCACCCACCAGAGGAACGAGAGCTGCACGAGCGGGTAGGCGGCCTGCAGCACCGAGGGGATGCGCCACGCCCACTCGCCCTCGTACACCTGCGTGCCAAAGGTCGTCCACGACGCCAGGATCGCCCCGAGATAGTACATGGTCCAGAACGCCGACGTGTACTTGCCCCGGTGCGTCGGGTAAGCCAGCTCGGCGATGAGCATTGGGCTGGGCTGGACCACGAACATGCCGCCGAACCCGACGACCAGCCGCGACACGACGAACATGGGCAGGTTGATCGAGGTGGCCTGCAAAATCGTTGCGACCAGGATTAGCACTATCCCGCCCAGGAGAACGGGCTTACGGCCGAACTTGTCCGAGAGCGAGCCCACGAACGGCAGGGCAAGAACGGAACCGATCGACTGCGCTGCATTTATGCCGCCGAGCGTCGCGCCGGCGGGGAATCCAAAGTACTCTCGCCATTGATGCAGTGACTGCAGTCCATTCATCAACGAACCTGGTAGAAGACATGACGCCCGTTGTCAGTTGTGGTTCTTGCAGATTGCAGCGGTGGTACCGGGGATGGGTTGGCTTTGGCTTCTCGGATTTACCATCATAGCCTGCCACCGCAGAAGACAGTAGCGGCACGAGAAGAAGGGCGTTCAGCTTTAGCAGGTGAGGTTGCTGAAACCACCATTTGTCCGTTTGTGGCAAGACTTTGGCGAGGGACTCGCCAACGATCTTGGCATGGCGGCTTCGCTGCCCCATGTTGAATCAGTTTTAAGCTTGGTATTTTGAACAGGCTGAATGCAAGCCGTGAACCTGGTGAGTACTTGCTCAGCATTGTTCATATTTTGCAAAGTCAAGGGACAAAAAGTCCCAGGGCTGTAGATGCGTTGTCAAGGCACACCAACAGGAAGCCACTCCACCCCACAAAACATTGTGACTTCTAGGTCTTCTATGCAGGCGTCTGTGGAACGGTTTGCAAACCCGCAGCAGGGTCCTGGCCTGAGAACAGCTAACATGCTACGTAGTACCTGACGATGTTATGAAGGTTTTCAATACGGAGAGGCCGGAAGTTTCTTTTGCTGGTGGATCGGACGACATCATGCTGGCCTGAATCGTGCAGTCGTACTTCGGGTTGAGTGAGGCGTCTGGCATGGTTGGATTGCAGAAAACCTTCCACCTGACAGCATCGAGTCTGTTGGGAGATTCGTGTGCTACGTAAGATCAAAAGAGCAAGCAAATGTCAGTCCCGAATAGCCCCGTCACCGAGTCATCAACGGACATGTGTAGTGGACACGGGGTGCAGGGAGGTGAATACCGTTCTATCCGATGGTTAAAAACGCGAATGAACAGCTTTGTTGCATGGAAAAATGGTCGTGCTGCAAAGACACCAAGATTGCAAGTCTTCTGTCTGTGAGTAGCAGAAAGAAGACTTGGCCAAACACGCGGTATAGCCATAGTATATGCAAAAGTCCGGGTTTCCATTTGTATAAGCACTGGCATCACTCGGCAAATACAAGCAGAGAGTGCGTTCAGCTCGAGGGGATAGTTGCCAGATATCTCGGTGCCGAGTAAACCAGATGGAACCGAATTGAATACAGCCGCCCCATTTAGCCCCTTTCATGAACAACTTCGCTGCATGATTCTGCGACAGCGGAACGTTGTCACGTAGCGGGGTTGGAGGCAGCGTTCAAGAATGTGATTCGAAGCAGGCAAGAGCTTACATACCTAGCCGGCCTTTTAGGCATTGTTTCCTGCTTGATCATGGGGCACGCTGACAGCATGGCCACTCATGAGCACCGTGATGACTCCAACGCCTCCCTTCTGCTCTCTAGGCACCAGGGCTGGAGCCCTAACCGAATGGTAAGCACCTTAGAAGTCGGAGGCCCTCACGCACTCCTAGTTCAGTCCTCAAGTGTGTCGTCGAGCCCGCCAGTCTTGCTCGGTAAGGCGGCGCTTGTAAATATGGTGTCAAGGGAAATTCCACTCATGGGCCTTATATGAGCTAGCGCATGTTGACCTGATATCTCTTATGCTTGACGTCCAATACTGACGCAAGTCTGTTAGCTAGCTCGTTCGTTTTGCTGGAACTGTGACATGACAAAGCGAGCTGGGGAATATGCGGTCAGTCCACGGTGCGACAGTGAACATGGAAGCCAGGGTTGTGATGTGTTTGCTACATACATGAACACCGGCGCCAACAGCTGCCTCAACGCAATTTCCCTAGTGAAAGGGCCTGAAGCTCGGATGAAGCTGCTCTCTGTTTCAATCATGTTGATTTGATAGATGACTTTTGTGTAAATGTTGTTGTTTTGGTGGCGGAGCGGATGAGCCTGATCCAAGAGCACTGAGATACTCAATATCGGTGGAGCCTTTGAGTAGCAGTCAAATATCTTCTATCTCTGCGAACCATGGCTGTCAGAGTCACCCAAGAACTCCTTGGGCGTTGGTTCCTTCCGGAGGCCGACTTTGGTGAGCGGAGTTCCATGATCCTGCGCTTGTAGCGACCTCGTAGCAAAGAAGTCGATATTTGGACTTTTTGGCGACAAAGATTTCATCATGGATTTACCTAGTTGTAGGCAAGTACAAGCGAAAAATGCCCCTTTTTGACGGGGACCTGTTTGTCATGGTTAGATATGACGGCGACTCAAGACAGAGTCAGAACAGTGGAGAAGGAAGAAGAGCCGACTCCATCTAGACGATTTCTCAGACCTTGCGGTGAAGTGGGTGAAAACTACCGCCGAACAAAGAGCAAGATGGGAGACAAAGAAGGGTCGACGGTGATGGTGGAACTGGAGCTTTGAAAGTTGGAGATGGATAGGTACCCAGGAGCGAACTGGACGAGGGTTAGAGGAGCTGCCTGGAAATGGAATCCAGCAGCCCCTTGAACAGGTTCCGTACCTGCCCGCCATCCCCCCACCCACCCTACTCCAGCACCTCATCCACGCTCTTGATCAGCAAGTCGTACCTCCCTCTACTCCGCTCCATGACAAACCGCCCATTGATCATGTCGTTCCCGTCCGTCCGCCGCAGCGCACTCTCCAAGTCGGGCTCGATCCCGGCCGCCACGTGCCTGGCGGCAACTCTTGCCCTTGCCAGGTGCTCGGCCACCTCGACCAGCCAGCGGTCCTGCACCACGGCCGCGACGCCCGCCCACGGCTCCTCGTCGCAGAGCAGGTAATTGCCCTCGAGCAGGCAGACGTCCACTTCGGGCCCGACGCTCAGCCCGCCAGCCACGGGGTCCTTGACCGCGTGGTCGAACGTCGGCGCGGAAACGGTCCGCCTCGGCGACGGCGGCGGCGCACTCCCGCCCAGCTCCCGGGCGAGCGCGACGGCCGCGAGCCCGTCGAACGTCCAGGGCGCCCCGCGGCGCGCAATGGCCTCTTCGGCGTTTGGGAGCGCGCGCAGCGTCGCGAGGGGCAGGTGGAAGCCGTCGGCTGAGATGGCCATGGCGTGCGGCGTGCCCGGCAGGGCCCCCCGTCGTCTGCTCTCGAGGATTTCCACCACCTTGGTCGCTATTGTCGTCTTTCCCGAACCGGGAGGACCCGCAAGCGCGATCAAAAGCCGCGGCACGTTTTCGCCGGCCAGGCCAGTCGAGGCATGTTGCTGCACGTGGTCTTGCCATTTGGAGATGACCCGATCGGCCAAGGAATTGTAGGTTGCTTCCATTGCTGACAAAGCTGAGGGGGAATGGTGAACTCCTGACAAGATGGCTGCAGGTCTCGCGACAAATATAGGTACCTACCTACCTCAGTTAAGGCAGGTGGTGTTATGAAATCTGGCGTCTCTCCAACAGGCAAAAAAACCAGATGACTGTGACACTGCTGCCCTGGTGCGGAGAAGGTGGGAGGGAATATGTTGGTGGGGCCCGCCGACGTCACAGCTCCGTGTGCCGGTGTGGGGACTCAAAGGTCCGGTCCAGCACCGCGCCGAGTTGACCTTGGCGGAAATAACTTTCAACCCATAATGTTCGGGACTGCTGCTTCAATGGCTGCGCATTCCTTTTGACAGCTCTTTTTTGCAGGTGCAGTACTATTTGCGCAGCCATAAAACAAAGCGCTTTTGCAAACAAGATTTGAGGCTCGTAAAAGTGAGAACCCCTTTGGTTTCCCTAACCGGACCCCTCCTAGACTAATATAAAACCATTCCGAGGGGTGACAGTACATCAAAAAGCTAGAGCTTCTAAGAAATGATCCAAGTAGCGAGTATTGGGGGTACCTACCTAATCATAGTGCTCCTGGCTGTCTCGAACCAAAAGTCAACATGTCTGGTCTGACTCCGTTCAAGGAGTTCTCATTGAAAATGGCAAGTTCCCCCGGTGACGCGATGAACAGACGGCAATCTGCGGCAGTGACGCACACTACTCGCAGCGAGGCGGATCGGCGACTTTCTCCTCGCTCAGTTCTGCCCACTTCATGGTGGTCGTCTCACGTGCATGTCCTCATATCATTAAACACTATTTGTATACACAGATCTGTTGATCCTATGACCATAAAGTCGCGTTTAGTATCATTCGGGCTTGGGAGATCGTCACGTGGATGCCAGTCTTTAGCAGGTGTCCTCCTCCCCAAGGCCAATATCTGTGGCGGCCAACAGGAACTCCATGAACGCCGCGCCGGTCTCGAGCAGGTTGAGCTTGTAGATCTCGGCGGTGGGGTAAAATGGGCAGGACGCCTCGCTGTTTCCGAAACCGAACTCAATGCAGTACGAAAACACCTTGTTCAGGCTGGGGTCGACAAAGTGACGAGAGTAGGCGTAGTCATCGCTTTCGCGGTTTGGATCGACGTTAGCACAAAGCACTGCATTTAACAAAGGATGAGTGTATGGAAGCGACATAGAAAAGGAACGAACCTAGCACCGCTTGTGGGATAGAGATAAGACGCCGCAGAGATGTCGTACAGCCTGCCGGTAGCTCCGGTCATGGCTGTGCCAGTGCGCACGCCGGCGTAAGACGCGTCACGCCAGTCATCCGAAGGCATGTACTCGCCATAGACACGACCCTCCTCTGGCTTGTCTGGCATCAGACCGCGCACCGAGTCGTAGGTTTCGTTCATGAAGTTCATGTACTGTTTTGTTTGATGTAAGCGTTTGGTTCATCTCTTCTTGTCAAGCAGAAAAGAAAGAAGAGGGGAAAAAGTCGGTTGCATCATCGGTGGCGAAACATACTGGCTTCCTGCTCTGGTTCTCATCACTACCCCAGCTGTGAAGAACAATGCCGGTGTACGAGTGAAGATCTATATACCAGCGGACCTTGCTGTATGTGTCCATCACCCATTTGACAGCCCTGCTCTCGGGCTCCGAGAAGGCAGAGGTACCGTGGAAGGTTTGCGCGGCCGGGTTCGCAGACGCAACGTTGGGGCCGACGCTGGGATCGAACTTCTTGAGGAAGTCCCACAGGAAGTCGAAGTTCCTGTTAAGGTCAATACCGTAGCTGGCAGGGTTATTTGGCGTTGCTGACGCCGGGTTCCTGTTCTTTCGCCAGCAGGAGTTGGTGGCCTGGTCCCAGGCGACACCGTCAGGGTTGCTGAGAGGTGTAAACACAATGCCGGCCTTGAGGGCGCGTTTGACGTCACAATTGGACCAGGTGCGGCCTCCGTAGGCGATGCCTTCATTGTGTTTGTTGGCGTACAGCAGGTCAGAAATGAAGTAGATGATGTTGTCAGACGAGCCCCTTTCGCGGGCGTGGATGGCTCCGTTAAAATAGGCGCGGTACCCGTCGGTGGCAGTGCAGTTTTTTCCGCTGCCGCCGATGGCACCGCCGAAAATGGTCCGGTTCTCAAAGGTCTTTTCAGGGGCCTCGAAAGTGTCGAAGCCGTACTCGGCGGCGAGGGCGTCAAAGGCCGACCGGATCTCCTGGACGCTGAGCAGCTTTCCGGGGTCCGTGTCAGCCGGCTGCGTGCCGAGGCCGCGGGGCACGATCTTACCGCCGTCGAAGCGGTCGCCCTGTCCGATCTCGAGACCTGTGTTCCCGCCCTGGCGACGGACAAGGCTAGCGGCGTCGGCGTGTCCCGACTCCTCAGGAAGGAGGCAGGCGGTTGCCAGTTGCGCAAGGCACAGGGAGACGCATGCCGAAATGAACCTCATGGTTGGCGATTGAGCAGGACCGTAAGACTACCTGGGACGGGACGGGACGGGTGGGCAGTAAGAGAGCACTAGTGTGGCTGCCGCCGGGAAGGACATGCTGAGCCTGTTTTTATTTGTTCTTCTTCCATGACGCCAAGATAATTCCTATCCGTCTCTCCACCGCAAGCAGAACCAAACTGGCAGGCTGCGTATCGACGATTCGCCGACGACCCGGGTAAAAGACACTCGCTTTCTGGAAGGAAATCTTTATCGCCCTCTTGGGTTTCCTCCAGCTTTTCTTGGCTCTGAGGCCTCTGTACCAGAGCCGCGTTCTTTTGCAGAGCCAATTTCAATTCAGCCGCCCGATTGGGCAGTTGAAGAAGGAGAATGACGTTTATTTTGATCACCTAGCTCATGAAGCCCCTGGCGGCCCAGATAATGCCAAGCCCCGCAGGCGGGGGATACGATGTCGGAATAGGAAGGTGATGAGGCTGGAGATTGAAACTATCTTTCAGAGCTCGGTGCGGTGAGGAGAAAGATGCTACGATGAATGGTCGATGGATTGGACATGAGAAGATAAATTGGAGGGAAAGCTGGACAAGGTGGAGATGGAGGCATCACACGTTTGTTTGCCAGTCACGTGACGTGATGAGATGATAATGCTATCGGGTACGAGACCCACCACCTGCAATCAATCACCAGACCAGTCAATCAGAGACCAGGTTCTCAACCAATGGTCGCCATCTCTCGCGTCCTCTGTTTATCCTCCCTCCAGCCATCCCCGCGCTCACCTCACTCAACAAATGCTAGCTCGCGAGCTTCGATCAGTTGCTTCAATCGCTACCTTTGGGTACCCTAGGCTCCGGCAATCGGGTCCAAGCCTCCAGCCAGACCCATACATACCTCTTTGTCTTGTACGGTGGGCATCTCAGCAAGACGACTGTCTCGGCGTTTGTCCCGTACTTGGCTGGGCCTGAGCACAAGTATACCCCGCAGGCTGCCGAGCCACTGCTGCCGCTCAGGCTCGTACCACCCTGGCCGTTGCCCGGAAACATGTCGAAAGCTATCGGCCGACTACCGGCGCAGTATACAAACATACTTATACCTTACGTACAAACGTAGCAATAATGCGATCCCAATCGTCTGCTTAACCCTGCTAATCTGCGGAGCTACGCTTCTTGCATATACCCTCCAGCAGGCGCCTGACCTTGCCGGTGGAGAGTTGGAGATTTGGGGAACCCGAACGACAGGATGAATTTTATGGGGTTGGTACTACTTGATGCTACTCTACTACCTATACCTCTGCTCACTGTCAGTCGCTTCTCGCCAGGACAAAGTAGGTACTAAGTGCCTCGGCCGACACCGCCGAACCCCAAACCTTCAATCTCCGCCATGGCAGGTGGGTCGGCAGCGCGAGCATACGTTACGTCTTAAGCGAGAAGGGCATATCCAGCTCCGTACAAAACCCATGGCGGCCACCGCCGAGGTTCTCATCTTGGAGTTATCCAGGTCAGCTCTTGTTTCTACGGCTGTCGTGTATCATCCTCGTCAAGATGCGCTCCACCATCATCATCGCCGCTGCGTCGGTGGCGCGCGCTGTGTCAGGCTCCTCGTATGTTGAGAGTCTGCCGATCAACGCCCAGTCCCTCTTCACTGAGGGGATGGATTGGATGGACACCTACGTGAGTTCTTGGTCTGTCTCAGCATACCTTCGGGGTCCCAAAGGGGGCATGTTAATCTGCCCGCTTCATGGACCGCCTGTCGCTTGAGTTGTGATTGGCTTTGCCGTCTCAATTCCAATATCAAAGTCACTTGGCAAATCCGAGAAACTGCCGTTGGTTTTGGTAGCTTGGTGAACATGGGGACGTAATCGCATTGGAAGCTAACAACTGAGACATGGCAGTACGACCCGGAAGCAGGATATCTATACGATTTCTCAAATGCCGCAGCCCTGCGTCATGAGACTCGCAGCTCTGCTTGGTACGCCTTTGGCCTTCTGGCTCGCAACTCCGATGGCGACGCGGTCGCGGCCGAGAAGGTCATCACCGACATCATCAGGGGCCAGTTTAAAGACGAAAAGGACGAGTGGTACGGTACATACCAACAGTACCCCGAGGAGCCGCCTGTAGGGAGCCCGTATTATCCTGCAAAAAGATATGGCAGCTATGATTTGAACTGGAGGGGCTTCGTAGGCACGACCTTTATCATGTGTCTGGAAGAATTTCCCGACCTCATCAGCAACGCTACACAGGAGTTGATGTTCGCCTCCCTTTACAACGCCACAAAGGGGGATGAGTACAGATTTGGAAACCTTGACCCGAACAAGGACAACCTCTATCCCGCCTACAGGCAAGTCTCGGTCTTAGCATCGTTCTTGGCACGTACAGACGCTTGAGAACCCCGTTCTGACCGGCTATCCACAGCAACCCGTCCATCATGCGAGCTTTCATGTCTAGCTGGACAGGCCGCAAGCTGAACGTCGAGAACATGACTCGCAGCGGCGAAGTCTATGGCCAGCAAATCATCGATCTCTTCAACAGAGCCGACACCCTCTCCGAATTCAACAGCGGAACCTACACTGGAGTCTCCATCTACGGTCTTTTGCTCTGGTCCAAATACATTGCAGCAGACTCCGTCTTGGCTATCAACGGGCCTCGAATGTTGACAAAGACTTGGGAGGCCGTTTCACAGCTGTATCAGCCCAACTTTCGCACCGGTTCGGGTCCTTGGGATAGAGCTTACGGCTACGACGAGAACCGCTACCTCTCGCTCATGTCACTCTGGATCTGGTCATTGGTAGGCAAAGATTCCAGCTCACTGGCTGGGAAGCGCCCCTTCATCATGTCTCATTCGGCGGATTTTGCTTGGGCCCCCTTGTTCGCAGCCCTGGCCGAGTCCAACCGCCAGTATGTCAGCGACGACATTGTGAAGAGTTTGACCACTTTCATTGGAGAGCACACTTTCACTGCCTCGGCCTACTCTCCTCCTTATGATCTAGCACCCCGAAACATTACGACTTGGCTGTCCAACAAGCTCACCATCGGTGCCGAATCATTTGATGAGGTTGTCATTGGGGGTCCCGCACAGTCCCAAGAGGCGTTCAACCCTGCAGTGGTTCAGTGGAACACCGGAGATGAGATCTCTTTTATCTCTGTAAGTCTTATTGAAGGTTCAGCCCGGCCAAGATCCCCTGTCAGTGACGTCGGTCGTGGCTAACCAAACCCCCATCCGTGACAGCTGTGGCCAACCGAGTATGCTATTGAAGCCGAGGTTAGCCCCGGGAGATTGAATCTGTCGTATCCCCGCGGCAGCGCTGCCTCGCAGTTCAGCTTCATTGTCGGTACTCAAAAGCGTAAGCCCGAGATCAACGGGTGGGAAGACCTTCTCGGCCTCAAGGTTGCTGTCTCGGGCAATGTCAACCTGACGTACACGCTTCAGTTTGGCGGGCCCTATGGCGGAACTGTGTCCACAGTAAGGGACTTTGCCATTTGGAACTTCACCTACTATATGCCGACCGATGCGGCCCAATCTGTCCCCAAAATCGTGCTGGATCTGGAGGCCATTTGAGACAAGGGTACTCCTCTGGCGCCGCTAGGACCCTGATTACTTTTGTACGACAACCAGGGCTGTAAGAGATTTTGGAGGGTGTGGTGGGCGTAGGCGACTTGGCCCGTCAATAGTGCCTTTTCAACTATCACATCATATCGCACTTAACAACCTCTTCAACCCCTCTGACTCTGTTGACCGCCAGGACCCTTGGTGTCAGACCCTGGGGCGTCTGGACAAGGCTGCCCCGCTATCTGAAGTGACACGACGTTAGCTACGGCCCTGCTGATCCGGTCCGGACCCTGTGAAGAGGCGCGCATGACGGATGAGGTGCTGATTTTTCTCGCCCACTGGGAATTCAGGTTCAGGTCCTTGGATCCGGGTCTTCGCTGGCCTGATCGCCATTGCTATGTTTCGCTCCTGTAAATCGGGAGTATCTGAGTAGACGGCCTTGCACAGAGAACAGACAGATGAGGTCTGGAACGCCGTGTTCCGATCAGGCTGGCAAACCGCTCCCCACTGCCTGCTGAGAGTAATTATATATTTGACTGTGATCGGATGCCTACAACAGCATTATCCTCACCCATAAGTCTTTGTCTCGGCCTTTTCTTTTTGTCAAATGCGCAAAAAGTCCCTTTTTCTTTCGTTTTCTCGATCTCCCATAATAACCCCGATCGCCGTGCCCTAAGACTCAAGGGTAGTTTTCTGGCTTTGGAATCTGCTGTCTCAGCCTTGGAAATCTCTCTTTTTCAATACCTTTTTCTTTTATCTGCCATTATTCACCCTACCTATTTCCTTGCCCGAAAATATCCTCGCGGAGATAACTCCGTTCGGCAACCCTAGTGGACATAGGCACGTCAACACATCTGCATCTCGGGGACGCCATCGGTAAGCCCCAGCCCCCGTCACGTAAACGGCCCCAGTATGGATGATTGCTGACTCCGTTGGTAAGTTGGTAGGTATTGCGGGCGAACTCTGCGCTACCTGCTGTTTCCGCCTTTCCCCGAGTCCCTTCTTTGCAATGCAAAAAGAGGATTGAGGGCGCCGGCCGTTGGTGAGATATTTGTTATATCATTCCGACCTCCAAATCCCGGCTACAGCAGAAGGTCGTTCTATGTTTGTCGAAAACAATAACGCAAGTATCACGAGGTGAGATAACCCTCCGTCATGGTAACGGTTCAAAGCCCCGAGGTTTGCGGCCAAGCCGAGTTTGCTAATCAGGTGTCCCGTCACGTCGTATCAAGAACCCAATCTTCTTGGTTTTCTTTGCTCTTTGTCCTTGCCTGTGCTTTGTCCAGGCAGCAACTGGGTCACATAGTCGAAGCAGAAGACCTCCAAAAACAGAAATAGCCAAGCTTTGGTGCTCCCACACCTTCCGGCACCTAGGGACCTGTCAGGTATTGCAGGGACGCCACTGCTTCAGCCTCTTCTCCCTCGGCTATCTGGGTTAGCAGGTAGGTACCTTTATCGGCTTTTGTACTGGTTGTTTTGTTTTGGCGCTTGTGGCTGCAAAGATATACTTAAAATCACAGGAAAACCGGGGTTTCTGTGAGTCAACCACACACACCACACAGACACACATACCACCAACTGGACAAGAATCCTGTGCTCCGGCTCGGCCAAATACCATCCTCGGAGCAACTCCGTCAGATGGCAAAAGACCCCTTTGCCTGACTATCAGAGTACCGAAAATAAATCAAAGAACGGGAGTCATGCGGCGGTGGTGGCTTGGTGGGGAGAGCAGCCAAGGAGACTCCCTCTGTCTAGGAACCACAACTCTAGTGGCGATGGGTGTAAGATTTGCATCCGGGATCTGTCGGCATGTTCCGCGATCGTATTTCGCGTGTGGTCCATTGGGCCACGAGACAGGCACAAAGCAGACGCAGACCCTTTATTTTCTCGTTCAACGGACAAGCTTGGGATGAGCGGGGGAGACAAAAAAAAAGATGGTCAGAAACTATTGCTTTGTAATGGCAGATAGAAAGGGCTCGGCGTCTCGGAGGCAGAGCGCGCTATCGTATATTCTCATGTCCTGATTCGGCCAGCCGAGCTCCTGGCGCACACACCAGAAACCTCAGGACTGCGTACGTCTACAGCAGATGGGGGCGAGGGGGGCTGTGAAGGTGAGAGACGGCTGGGGCATGCTTCTCACGCCCTGCGTGTTTCTCCTGTGGCTCTCGGAGTACGATCAAGGGGCCACGATGACGGGGTTGATAAAAAGGATCGGCGGGGGCCTTGTAAGGCAGTCGTCTCGGGATCTTCGTCTGTCGATCCTTTCCCAGATACGCAACAGCAACGATCGCTCTCTGACTTTGACGTCTTGACTGCCTGCCTCTACCCCTGGGGCTTAACACCTTGCCTCGGTAGCACTCTGCACAGAAAATAACTCCCGGGATACAGAGTCCCGGAACCCCCTTATTACATAATTATATAATACTATTATATCACCACACACCACAATGAAAATCGTCATCTGCGGCGCCGGGCCCGTGGGAGCCTTGGCTGCGATCTATGCGGCGAGGAGAGGCCATGAGGTCGAGATATATGAGCTTCGTGGAGGTATGTCTTGTGAAATCCTGTCCTTTTTCTTGACTTCAGGGGCTGTGCGTGATGTCATTGACTGACTGTGCCTCCGTTTTCAGAGAGTGACCTGGACGAAAAGGAACTCACGAGACAGTTGGGCAAGTCCATCAACCTCACCATGTCCGACAGGGGCTTCGAGGCACTACGAGACAGTGGTGACGCCGACCTGGTCAAGGACGTTGTACAAGGGACGCTGGCTGTCCACGTGCGAGAGGTGCATGGAAAGGACGGGCAAAGGCGACAACAGTCGACGAGGATGCGTTATGATGCATGTGGAAAGGTGAGAGAGATCATCTGTTGATTGCAAATGGACATGAACTAACAACGCATCTTTGGTGTCGACAGCATCTCAACGTTGTGAGCAGAGGCAAGCTGCTAGACATACTCATGGCGCGCGTACGCAAGCTGCCCAACACCAAGATCTTCTTCAACACCAAGCTCATGCACGCCGACCTCAACGCCCGCTTCGCCATCTTCTCAAACTCGACGGTCAAGGACACGTGGGGCGGAAGCGCGCCGGCCTACAAGCGGGCCACCTTTGACCTGCTCGTGGGCGCCGACGGGGCGCACTCGGCCGTCCGGCACCAGATGGCGCGGTACACGCACATGAATCTGACGCAGACGTGGCTGGACACGTGGTGGTGCGAGCTCCGCATCGCGGCGCGGCCGGGCACGCAGTCGGGGCAGCACCAAAGGGAACAAAAACAAATACAGTACAGCACAGCGGCACAGCCAAGACTGGCACCCGACGCCCTGCACATCTGGCCCGAGAGCAGCTTCATGTTCCTGGCCATGCCCAACAGCGACGGCAGCTTCACTTGCAACCTCTTTGCGCCGCGGGCCGTCTTCGACGAGCTCTCGGAAAAGGTCCGAGACGCCGACGACGACGCCGCGGCCGAGGCGGCACTGGCCGAGTTCTTCGGCCGGCACTTCCCCGGCGTGGTGCCGGAGCTTCTGAGCGCGGCGGACCTGCGCGAGCAGTTTGCGCGCACGACGCCGTCGGCGCTGCACGACACGCGCGTGAGCAAGGTGAACCACGCGGACCGGTGCGTGCTCGTGGGCGACGCGGCGCACACCATGGTGCCCTTTTACGGGCAGGGGCTCAACGTCGGGCTCGAGGACGTGCGGATCCTGTTCACCGAGTACCTCTGCGCGACGACCCCGCAGCCGGCCGCGACGATCGACCTGGCGGAGAAGGGCGGGAGGAGCGACGACAACGACGGTGCCCGCGGCAGCACGGTGGCGGAGCGGCTGTCGGCGTACAGCGCGCGGCGGCAGCCCGACGTGGCCGTCATGTCGACGCTGGCGCTGCGCAACTACACCGACATGCGGCGGGCGTCGTCGGCGGCCGCGCGGGCCCGGCGGGCCATCGAGGAGCAGCTGCAGGTGTGGCTGCCCGCGGCCGGGTGGCGCACGCTCTACGCGCGCGTCGCCTTCTCGACCGAGAGCTTCGTCGACATTGAGCGCAAGAACGCGCAGCAGGGTGTGATCCTGGGCGGAGCGGCGCTTGCTGTGCTGGCGATGGTGTTGTTGACGATACTGCGGTTGTTGCTACCCTATATATGAGGTTTAATGTTTTGGGGGTCTCTGGTGTTAATGTTATGCGGGTGGGCTGTTGTTTTCTTGGTTGATATTGGGCATTTATTTTCGATGGGCGTTGTCAGGGGTTACGGTTACCTTTTGGGTTGGGCGGCTGCTATCAACAGCCAAAAGTAGTAGTAGGTTTGCAAAAATAATCTGGCAGTGGAAAAAGGTATAAGCAAGGATATAATATATTTCTCGGGCTAGTTTGTCCCCGGATCTAAGAGAGGAAACGGCACCAGAAGAATCAATCACAATTGTGGCATCAAGTGGACGCGTGCATCCGAACATGTCCGTCGACTAGGCGGCCCAGGCAATATAGGCACCTTTTCTTCGGTGTGTGCCGTGCAACCGAATAGCATCACCACAGCAGGACTTTTGCTGTGCAACCAACTCCCAGTCTCGAAACACAAGTGTTGAGTGCCTCTACGGAGCGATCGTTTTCAGCCATTGGCTTCCGTGTCTCGTCGTCGCACCGCATCCAACCAAGCAAAAAGTGCGCTGTACAGTCAAAGGATGCAGCCAGCCCTGTGTCTTCCGCCAGTGATTTGTGTGGATGGGCAGAAGAGCTGTGAAAACCCAAGATGCGGTTAACGAGACAAGCCCTCTGGCTGTCTGTCCAATCCCGCTCGGCGAAGCTTGGAAAGCGGCAGCTCGCCGAGAAACCTGCTTACCAAGATCCGCGACCGTCCTGCCCCTGTGGCGGCCACTCTGGCGTGTAAAAAGGGGGAGACCCGATGCCACGCTGACATGTATCACAGCAGGCATATCTGCATCTCTGTCAGTCTGTCAGCAGCTTGCGGTCCCCATTGGTTCTTCCAACGGGATGGGCGACTGGACAGACGCTGCTGCGTAGGGCATCAATATATGGACGCAGCTAACATGGTGTTGGCCCAGTCGGTGGGAGCCTTGTATAGTTGTCTCATAGCTTCCACTGGTATATATCCAGGGACTGGTCTAGGACCGCTTCGAAAAACAACTTGGCCGATCTCTGCGAGTATATGTCCTCTTCTCCCCCTTCGAATGGATACAAGCTAGCCACCAAGATTGCAAGCATTTGTTTGTTGTTGCATATTCCCCCGCGGCTGTTCCCTTCAAGTTACGACCGGCCCGAACCTGACACGAACAAACTCGTGCTGCAGTTCCTTTGGGGCACCGGGATCCTACGAGTGGCTGTAACCTGACACTGACCGTATGCGCCGGTGCAGGTGTGACGCCGGCAGAAGAACATGACCACAATAGCCGCCCTTCCTGGTCCTGGGGCTGCTGCTGGCTCGTATGAGACCACGACAACAACTAAAGCGTCGTTTCCCGACTCGAGTAGCCCGTCGTCTTCTTTGGCAGCCAGTCCCACCGAAACATCCTCGCCGGTAGCAACAAGAGAACATCAGGCCAACGACAACCAAGGCGGCAGCCAAGCGGCGCATCCAGCCAGGACGTTATCCCAACCCCCCTCGACCGACAATGTCGACAACGTCAGCGCGCACGGCCGGCCACAGGCCATGGGGAAGCTCAGGGCCTGTCTCGTCATCGCGACCCTATCCGGCGTCAATTCTCTCCACACCATGGGTTCCGGCATTTTGACCGTATCCCTGCCCACCATGGCGCGCGATATCGGACTGGACGAGACGCTGGTGCTCTGGCCGGCGTCGGTCTACTCGCTCGCCGCCGGCTGCACCCTCCTCTTCTTTGGCGCCGTCGCCGACGTCATCGGCCCCAAGCGCGTCTGGATCACGGGCGCTTGTCTCTATGCCGCGTTCTCCTTCGGGGTCGGCCACAGCTCCACCGGCGCTCAACTCATCGCATTCCGCTCCATCCTTGGCGCCTCCATCGCCATGTGTCTCCCCACCGCCGTCGGCCTCACCACGCACAGCTTCTCCGCCGGCCGCTGGCGCAACATGGCCTTTGCGCTGCAGGGTATGGGCCACCCGATAGGTTACTCCACCGGCCTTATCCTCGGCGGCGTCTTCACCGACACCGTCGGCTGGCGCGTCGGGTTCTACGTCTCGGGCGCCATCAACACCGTCCTGGCCCTCTGCGCACTCGTCGTGCTGCCTTCGGCACTTTCGGCATCATCATCACGGGGCGGGGACGAGACTGCCGCCGTCCCACGGCAGCTCGCATCCGAGCTGGCGCACGACGTCGACTGGACCGGCACGCTCACCATCTCGGCCTCGATGGGGCTCCTGTCGTACGTCTTCAGCTCCGTGAGCAGGGACCGCGGCAGCGCGGCCGCCGCGCCTCAGAACATCGCCCTCCTCGCTACCGCCGTCCTCTTGCTGCCGGTGTTTTCGCTGTGGGTGGGACGACAGGAGCGCCTCGGCCGCCCGGCCCTCATCCCGAATAGCCTGTGGCGCAAGGCCGCCTTCTCGTCCACCTGTGCCGCCGTGTTTCTTGCCTGGGCCGTCTTCAACGCGTTCCAGTACTTCTCGGCCCTCTACTTTGAGCGTGTCGAGCGGATCACGGCGCTTCAGACCTCGGCCAGGTTTGTACCCATGGTGCTAGTCGGGGCTGCGACAAACATTGTGAGCTGAGACGATCATTTTTCTTTTGGCCAGATGGCAGAGTAAATCTGCATCCAACCTTTTTCTTTTCCTATGGGCTATAATAACAAAAGACAAAACCCCCCACGAGTCCCCCGTGCGCAGGCTACAGGATACCTCGTGGAAAAAGTCCAAGTAAGATGGCTGGTTGTCGTTTCCGCTGTCATCAGTCTTTTCTCCCCCTTCATCATGGCCTTCGTCACGCCAGATTGGGGTTATTGGAAGGGTGCGCTTATCGCCATGATCCTGTCGCCACTGCACCCAGACGGTGAGTCTGTTGTTTTTGTCTTCCTCTCCCCCCAATACTTTCTAGATACCAAAGATATCTGACAAGGGCGGCACAAACGGAAAACCCTTTTTTTTCGATGCTGTGGCTGCAATAGTGCTCTTTACCGTCTCCAATCTCATCATTGCTAGAGTTTATGATGACAGGTCCCAGTCACTCGCGGGTGCAGTCTTCAACGCCGTGGCACAAGTGGGTAACTCTGTTGGCCTCAGGGTAGCCGCCGTCGTTTCGTCTACCGTAACACGCCACAGCAACGAGGGTGACACGTCGCCGCCCCATATCGACGATCTGCTGGCGGGGTACCATGCTGCCTTCTGGCTTATGTTTGGAGCTTCGGCCCTGGTACCGATAGTTACTTTCTTTGGGCTAAGACGAGGGGGCAAGGTTGGGGCAGTCGAATAGAAGGACAGTCATGGGCTTGCGTTTGCTATGCTATTCCTGAAAGCAGTGAGTGCTTTATTGTAAATTGTAATTGGTTTTCTTGGGATTATGCGTGTTGCCGTGTAAAATTCACAATGCTTCATAAAGTAGAAACCCTTCTTCTATCTCATAGCGACATAAGTGTCTACCTAGCCACCAGTATCGACATGGCACATATATGCCGCATTCTGTTATATACACAATCACTGACTGTAACTAGCATCCCATTGCGATCTTTCTCCCCCTCGCTTTTGATTAACGAATATGCGACCTAGTCTTATTTCACAGGTTGGGATGGTTCTAGGACCAAATCGTCCCATGCTGTCTCTAGTCTAGACTAGACCTGTCAGTGATCCAATCTGCCGATAGACCTTGGGATGATGTGTGCTACCTAAAGACTTACTTGTGCCGCTTCACAGCGCAACGGGTGAGGTCTTCGTCGTGGTGAGGCGAGCTTTGGAGTGAGCAGTCTTGTTCAGCTGCGAGACCGTAGAGTTGGCATTGAGGGATCCGGGCACCAGCGCGCCCGTTTTGTTCGAGCTCAGAGTAGAGTTCGACTTGGGAGTTATGTTCAGGGGCAGAGCCGTCGAGTTGGTGTTGATTACAAGGACGGGGCCTTTGCCCATGTCGGGCACTTGCGTGGCGCCACAGAGAGAGGCATGGAGGGCCAACAAGGCTGCCAAGTGGAACTGCATGTTTGCTTGGTAAATACCCGAAAATAAATCTTTGTGATGGTTTGGTGTTTTGATGATGAAAGCTTCGGCTTTGTGGATCAAGGGGACCGGCGACTGGCAAGCAACAACACGTTCTCATCTTTGTCTCACCGTCTGGAGAAAGGCATACCTACCTACCTATTTATACATGTCGACTTGACATCGCAAGAGTCGTCTCGCAGTATGGCAGATGCAAATCATGACCAAGCTTCTCTAAGCCTACAATAAGGTTCGTTTGTATGATTCTTGGTATTCTGCACCCCCATGTGATGATCACTGCGCCATCTGACTCTCCCTTCGGCAAGTGCCGTCGCTGCTTCGGGTGGCATCAGGTTTGCGGATGAAAATCGTCTCCGTAGGTAGTTTCTCGGTATCAGTCCAGTTTTTAGATCGTCCATCTGGTCTCAAGTATTTATATGTCCGATGTACGAGCTTGAGGTTCCGCCGCAAACGCCTCAATATCAGCCGATAGGGCTGGTACCTGGGTCCCGATGATCGGAGCAAAGAGCGTTTATTACGAAGCACGCGTGATTGTTGCTACTTGGTTAGGTAGTTTTAGCAACAGCTTAGACTTGCGGATCTGTACCTGACGCTGGACAAGAGCCCCTTGATATAAGCCTTGCGCTTATCACGGCAATGACTCTGGCAAGGCCAGCAACCTACTGGAGGAAATCGCCCTCAACCTTGTCAGCTTCGTTGTGCTACTATGTCATGAACGGCAACGGTTCGGCTCAACCAGAACTTTTCACCCATAAATTGAGCTGCAGAACCCTCCAGAAAACCGGCATACGCCTCTGTAAGACTGGGTTGAAGATCTTTCTCTAGCTTTTTTGTCCAGGTTTTTAATTTTTCGATATCCTTACATCCTGACGTCGTCTCGTAAGCTCCATGACACTAATCTGAGTGCCGATATGCAAAATCAGGGTACAGCTCTTTAAACATCAGATTACTTTGAGTTCTCGACTTGCAAGCCATTTTTGTGTACATTTTGGGTTCCCTCATGTGCTCATGAGATCTCTTTGCCCGGTTCAGGCTTCCCATGCTGACTGGCATCTCTGATAAGTCAGCCCAAGGATCCCAACAACAGCCACACTCTGTTGTGTACCTAGATCTTGAGAACACCCCTTGGAGTGTCGCCGGCAACAGCAAGCTCACCTTTGAGAGCAGCTGTGCTGCCATAAATCGTACGAAACTTGTCTGTTTCGTAAAGTGCAATCAAGCAGCAAACATGTACTTTCGACCATGCCGCTCTGTGCTTGAGTACACCGCCAGTATCACCTACTCTTCAAGGAACTGCTTTCGCCTTTGCTTGTCGTTTCTGTTGCTACAAATCAGTGGCGTTTCTGTTTCTCTCTGTCTCTATATCTCTGCCTCAGTTGCCAGTCTTTCTTTTCCGTGATCCTGCAGGAAAGATGGAAGTTGCGAGGCCCTGCGGACACCGCAGGATCGTCCACCATATGCCTTCTGTTGTTATTTACAGTACATAGATCTTTACCGGCTCTTTCGAGGCAGGCCAGGCTCTACTTCTGTGCAGACTTTTTGGTCACTGACGCCTTCCTGTGGTGTTGCTTTCCAGCAGCTTCCTAGTTAAACATGATATGCCTACAATTCCCAGCAAACAAAGTCTTGTTGATCTTCCAGATTCCCACAGCCTGAACCTGAGCAACAGCATCATCCAACCGCCATCCCATCTGTATTCTTCCATCATCATAGTCTGCAATCTAGAATACCGCTTCGACTATTCACAAGACCTACTAGATCAATAACACCTCGACCATCGTAGCAAGCTTTCTCACCAAAGTCTTCCTAGTCAAATTCTAGCTTTGTAACAAATCATTCCTGCCCTTCCCACCCCCTCCTAAGCACAACATGGGCTGTTGTAGCGCCCTATGTGGTCAACACGACCGCCGTCTCTCCGAGTTGGGCGAACAGGCAGAAGAGGACCACTACCACCAGAAAAAGACCCGGCCCCTGACAGCCAGCGAACTGGCATACGCCGACAAGATCATGAGTGAGACCTCGCGCCATGCCACACCGCATCAGGGGCTGGCAGAGCAGCTGCACAACACGTCCCTCCCGCACCTGCCGCACCTCGCGGCGGCCGCCTCGCGGAGGACCTCCTGCTGCGACCCCGCGGACGAGGAGCTCTTCAAGACCAAGAAGCAGCTGAGGCGCGAGAAGCGGTCCGACGAAGGGTCCACCTTCCAGGCCGAGCTTAACCAGACGCGCTACGCCCTCAACCGGGCCGAGGACCAGGAGATGCGCTTCTCGCACGCCCAGCAGGAGGTCAAGAAGGCGGCGGCGGCGGCCGAGCGTGTCCAGACCCTCCTGGAGCGCGAGACGGAGCGCGAGACGGTCGAGATGGCGTACGTGGCCGCCCGCCTGCGGGACCTGGCCGACCAGGCCGACCAGGACGCCTCAAAGGCCCAGGTCGAGGCCGACGAGGCCGCCCGCCGCTACAGCCTGGCCCACGACGTCTTGGTCAGGCAGGCCGAGGCGGGGGGTTCCCAGGTCGCCGTCGAGGACGAGGAGCGCCTGCGCTCGCTGGCGGAGCAGGCCGACCTGCAGGCCGACCTGGCCCGGCACGCGGCCAAGAACGCCTCCCGCCGCCACAGCCTGATTGAGAGCGCGACGCACAAGGAGACGCAGCAGGCCGTGGCCATCGCGTCGCGGCTCAACTCGCTCGCCGTCGCTGCCGAAGAGAAGGCTAAGATCGCCGCCGAGGCGGCCGAGACGGCCCGCCGCAAGTCCAGCACGGCCCTCAAGGCGGTCAAGGTACTCCGCGACGCCGACAAGAAGCTCCCTGCGCCCCCGGAGATCCCCGCCAAGCAGGAGGCGGCGCAGGAGCAGCGCAGCCTGTTCAAGGCGCTCAGCGACGCCCTCGGGCTCGGCCAGGACATCACTGCCGACGCCTCCAGAGCGGTTGCCGAAGCCGAGCCGACTTCCCCTGCGCCCGCTGCCCATCGTGTCTCGGCAGATGCCATGCCGGAGACGGTCACATCCGAGCTCAACGCGGACAAGCTCCCCACGGTGAAGGAGGTGCCCACCCCTGTGCCCGAGTCTGAGCATGCCGTCTCAGTTCCCGAGCCGAAAGTGCTGCCTCGGTCGGCTCCGGTCGGGCATCCATTGTCTGCGGACCATTTTTGAGGGGCATGCGTCGACTGTAAAAAATCTCATTTTGTATTGAACTGCTCAACCTACCTAGACTACTTACCGCAGATGGTCTCTTTTATCCTCCACCTGTGGATCGTTTGAGATTGATGTTTTGTTTGTTGGGTAGTCGGTCTCTTTTGTCTCGGTTGCAAAGATCGGGTGGATAGGTATCCTTGTGCTGCTGTTTCAATTTGGCCGCTTGTGCAATATCGTTGCAGAGACCTGTTTGGGGGTAGGCTCCCATGGAGATTGCAGAGGTCTTCCGATGGTCATCGTCATACAGTGAAGTGTTTCGATTGTTCTTTATATAGTTTACTTAGCATTATAACCAAACCTTAAAATCATGTTAACCCTCCTCGTCGGCCGCGCTCATGCGATGTCTTCTGGATGTCTTCGGCAAGCCCTGATGTTGTCGCTTCTGCTCCTGCTGCTCGAGCTCCTGCATGATGATGGTATCGGACGGCAAATAGACCCTTCGAATGCTCTTGATGACCAATTCCAGCACCATAACCGCCATGAGTGCGCCTATGACGGCAAGCCACCACCTCGGCACGCGCCCGAAGCCGTGGATGAAGGAGCCCCTGACCGTGTAGGGTCCTATGCTGGCCGTGTAGATGCCCGCCAGGAGCAGGTTCCACACGAACCAGCCGGCGATGGTGAGGAAGAAGCCCGCGAGGACGATCCATGTCTTGTTATGCATCTCGAGGAGACTGTGTGTGATGTTGATCGGGTTGTTGTTAGCCGTTGTGTTGTCTTTGACTGTCTTGTTTTCAGGGGTAAAGGGAACAAAAAAGGCTTTGAGCTTGTGTATGTTTCCAAAGACGAGCAAAACGGAGATGTCAAAAAAAAAGAACAAAAAACTTACAGCATCTTAATGTTGATAAAAACAACGCAGACGGTAAAGATGGCGCTGCCAATGGGAAATACGGTCGTGTCGTCGTCGGACAGCAGCGTCGGGGCGTAAGCGGCCGTGACGGCAAAAAAGACGACGAGGGCCTCGGCCGTGGCCAGGATCATCCAGCCGACGTACTTGAAAAAGTTGAGGCCCTTGTCCCGCTGGCCCAGGGCGTAGAGCTCGGGATGTGCGAGCAGCGTCTCGGCCGAGAGGTCCTGCTCGAAGATGCCGACCAGGATGACGGCCAGCGAGGTGAAGAAGACGTTGAAGACGGTCAGGCTGGCCGACTCGAAGAGCGACGTGCCCGTGTAGGCGTTGTAGCGGGCGTACAGGGCCTGGTTCAGGTAGAAGACGATCTCCTTCCAAAAGGTGCCGAGGATGTACTTGCTCGTGCGGACGTAGTTCCACCGTCCGTGGACGAGGAGGAGCCGCTGCAGGAAGCGGAACTGGGCGATGGAGTAGTCCGATATCCGGGCCGCCTGCAGCCCCTCCTTGCCCGAGATGCCGACGCCCACGTGCGAGGCCTGGATCATGGAGACGTCGTTTGCGCCGTCGCCGATGCAGAGCGTCAGCGAGCCCGGGACGCGGTCGCGGATGCACCGGACCACCGTCGCCTTTTGGCTGGGCGAGGCGCGGCAGCAGATGACTGCGTCGACGCGCGTCAGGACGTGGTAGAAGAGGTCCTTGAGCTGCGGGGAGCGCTCCACCTCGGCCAGGGTCTGGCCGTCGATGACGACGACCGAGTGTAGGACCGTGCCGGCATCCAGCTCGCGGAGCAGGCCATTCATGGTCTGGTCGATGTCGGGCCTGTCGGAGGAGGAGGATGTGTCGAGGATGAAGACGTCAGAAAAGGGCTGGCAGATCTTGCACGAGTAGCCAATGTTTATGGCCGTCTCGCGTTTGTCGCCTGTCAGCATCCACACTTTGATGTTGGCGCGCCGCAGCTTGTCGATAGTCTCGGGCACGCCGGCCTGCAGCTTGTCCTCGATGGCCGTGATCCCCGCCAGCTCCAGCGACGTCTCGATCTTGTCGGCCACCGAGCCGATTCGGCCTTGGCGGTTGGTCAGGCTCGTCTCGGCTTCGTGGTACTCGCGCTTCCAGGCCGCGTAGTCGGATTCGTCCAGGCAGCGGTAGCCAAAGAGCAGCGTGCGCAGGCCCTCCGAGGCAAAGTCGTCAATGTGCCGGAAGCACGCCTCGAAGATTTCTGCGTCGGGGAGCATCTCGACCGCCGCCTCACCGCGACCGTCACCGCACCCGCCATCGCCCGACGAGGTCACAAACGACGTGGGGCTGGCCGGCCCAGACATGTGATCGTCCTTGGCCAGGCTGCGCCGCTGGCTCGACCGCCTCCTGACTGCGGCCGCGGCCCTGTCCGCCAGCTGGCTGAGCCTCAAGCGGGGAAGGAGCGCGCTGTCGGCCCCCTTGCTGAGCAGCAGTATGCGGCCCTCGGGCGTCCTGAGGATGGCGGACATGCGCTTGCGGTCGCTGGTGAACTCGATTACGTCCAGAATCCTGTAGGCGCCGACGTTTGCGCCGCCGTCGCCGCTCATGCTCGGCCACTGCATCTTGACCGTCTCGGTGTCGCGGTCCACCATGACGTAGCCCAGCTCCCTGGCCGCGTTGACCAGGGCCAGCTCGTCTGGCGAGGCGGCCTGGTATTCCACATGGCCGCCGTCCGTCCTCTCCGGCAAGCAGGTGTTGCAGAGCGCCATGCACAGTATGAAGTGCAGCGCCCTCTCAGCTAGCGGCGTGTCCGGGCTGGACTGCAAGTGCTGCATCAACCCACGGGTCTGCAGCTCCCCGGACTCGGAAGCGTCGTTGTCTTCGCTTCCTGATGCTACTGCTGCTGCGGCGGCGGCGGCGGCAGATTCGTGATTCCATACGTAGCCCCCGAGGCTCAATTTCTTGAAGCACATGACGTTCTCCGTGAGGGTGCCCGTCTTGTCCGAGAAGACGTAGCTGACCTGGCCCAGGTTCTCAAGGATGTTTGTGGTGTTTGCGACGATGGGCGTGTCGGTCTCCGGGTCGTACATCTCGACGTCCTGCAGCATCCAGAGCTGGCCGAGCTTGACGAGCTCAAGGCTGATAATGAGCGACAGGGGTATGAGGGTGTTGAGCAGGATGATGAAGCCGATTATCTGCTCGCTGGCGGTCAGCCGGACGCCAAACAAGTACCAGTTTGTCGGGCCAAACTCGGACTCGAACTGGTCGTTGCCGATCTTGAGGCCGACGGCCAGCATGACGAGAACGACGACGAGCATCAGCACGATGCGGTTGGTCATGGACTGCAGAGCGGGGCTCTTGGCGCGAACGCTCTTGAGCGCGTTCAGCCGGACCTTGCAGTCCTCGCCCGAGTTGACGACGAGGCCGTAGGCCTCGCGCGTGTTGCGCATCGTGGAACCGCGGAAGACGACCATGTCGCGCGTCAGCGGCATTGTCTCGCCGCCAACCCGGACGCGGCCGTCGAAGGAGTAGATGTCGAGGTTCGGGTCCTCGGCGACGACGGTGGCATCGTCGTCGCAGGCGCTGATGATGCCGTCGGTGGAACCGCAGCGCCGCGCCAGGAGCGGGCACGCCTGCTTGCTCTTGAGGTTCGTCTCGCCATCGAGCGCCATGGTATCAATGTAGGCGATGCCGTTGGGCCCCGTGGCCGAGAGGAGGACCAGGTCGGCAGGCACCTGCTCGTCCCTACGCAGCCGCACGACGTCGCCTACCCTAATGTCCTGCCATTGGACATGCGTCCAGACTTCTCCCGGGATTGCGGTGTTGTGCTGGTCACCGCGGTGGCGGTCGAGCTGCCGCAGCTCCGTCCCGCCCTGGACGCTGCCGCTACCAGTGGCCTCTTCAGTGGCCCTCTCGCCTTTCCGGGGGCGTTTCAACCCAACCTTGACCCTTTTGGACCGCTCCGTGCCTTTCCTGATGGCACCGTAGGGGTCCAGAACCCAGGCGGAGCTGCGGTTTTCGACCCGGTCCAGCTTATACCTCCTGTAGTCATCGTAGCCCTCCTTGGCCATGCTAAAGGCAACAAAGACTATGAGCGGGGCGCCGGTCGTGTACGAGGCGACGGGACTCAGGCCGGGGATGAGCTGCAGGATGGCGATGATCAAGAAGTAAAAATTTGCAATCTTCATGAACTGGAAGACGAGCTGGCGCGGCAAAAAGTCCCACAGCGTGTAGCGGCTCGACCGGATAAAGTTGGACACGTAGGGCTTCCCGGTGCGCTCGTCGCGCAGCTCAGACCCGTCCCGCCAGCGCGCAGCCAGTCCCACATGGCGTCCGTCCCGGCTCGGGGGTACGGGCCGTTTGAAGGAGGGCAGGGCGGCCACCAGCCGGTCCAAATTAGCCGTGAAGTTGCGACTCCAGGCGGCCGAGGCGCGGGCTGAGGCGCCGTCGAGGACGTCGGCGACGCGGAGGCGCCATCTGCGCTTCCGCTGCGAGGTCGAGATGCGGTTGTCCCCGG
Organism: Pseudopyricularia cyperi; assembly: GCA_031306065.1. Lineage (NCBI taxonomy): Eukaryota > Fungi > Ascomycota > Sordariomycetes > Magnaporthales > Pyriculariaceae > Pseudopyricularia > Pseudopyricularia cyperi. The sequence continues at coordinate 4,935 of JASAOQ010000876.1, read as the reverse complement.
CCAGCGCATGGAGGGGCGGCGGCGGTGGCGGCATATCGCGGGGAGAGGGCGGCAGAGCGCCCTGGGGGTTTTGGTCTGGGGGGATCTTCCCCAGGGTACGAATCCGTTTTCCCCGGTCAATTTTGCGCAATGTGGTGAACTGTCAAGGTACGTGCGGAGCCGGATGTGCCGGCTTCGACAGAATCCTTTGATGGGAGGATTCCATCCAGCAGCGCTTCCTCCGGATAGGCCTTGATCTGGATGATGAAAAATCGTACGGCTCCTGAGGTGTGTGCAAGCTGCTTCAGAGCGGCATAAGACATGGCAGTACCTCGATCAAATCGAGGACCGTACCTTTGCGCGCGCCACAGGATGACGACCAACAGGTCGCGAAGTCGGTCGGTATAACCTAGGAGGTGCTTGGTATGATGACGTATCCGCGAAAAAATGGGGCATTTAATTAGTACGTCGTATACCGAGTGTTGGCAAATGTCGTGAGCCAAGTGAGTGTATGCGTTTGTTTGTGTGAATAATAAAATGAAAGGCAAGGAGAGGGAAGGGAAAACTAAATAAACAGAAGAGACAGGCGCTAAAGGTAGACCGGTGGGATGGAATGGGATGGGATTGATAGAATGAGATGACAATGAGTGAACCAGCAAACCCCCCGGGGAGGAGGGAGGAAAACAACAAAGGGTTCGCTGGCGACGACGGGTGAGCCCGTATCCTCAGCTGCCCCATGGAAGAATCAACACAACCTCTCTCCATCTTGTCAAGAAAAAAAGAAAAAAAAAACAACACACACACACACACACACACACACACACACACAAAAAGACTCACAGACGCAACCCGAACGAGGCGCAGTAAATAATCAATATGCTGTCTACCTACTCTTGGCCGTGGCGCAATCGGCCATTCCCCGACTCGGCGTTTCATCTGACAAGACAGGCTGCCTTTTACCTCCATATATCCGGGCCATCCGTCACCCAGTTAATTAATCCTTCTAGCGTCATAGATTCTAGCTCAGCCATAGGCATTCAAAATATCACAACCCGACTAGACTTAGTCTAAGTGAATTATCAAATCCCATCTTTGCATTCTATCAAGACTCAACTTCTCAAAAGGAAACACGCCCATATTCGATAAAATCTGCATCAAGATAGCTAACCCCTTTTATACCCAACCATGGCGGCTTTGGTAGTATCCCCAAACAATCAACAAGAATGGCCATATTGATATCACAACAAGAAAAATGTCTAAAAGCCGAAACAAACAGTCGGTTCAGTCAATAGAATGGAATTTGCACACTGCCATCCAAAGCCTTCTCTCTCTTTCTCTCCCTTTCTCTCTCTCTCTTCTCTCAGTGCTAATCAAAATAGATAAAACCAAACAATCCCAAAACATATGGAAGGCTGAAGAAAAAAGCAGATTTCTGAACTGGGCGACTGAGATTATCCAGATTTACCAGAAAAAACGCCAAATGTATATACCAGAAGAGACTTGATGAACTGTTAGCCAAAGAAAAATTTAGAATGAATCCGCAACCTTGTTCCCACCCCAAATTAATGAAATCGCGCCAGATGGGTATATGTCATATCCTGTCTTAAAATGAAACCTCCTCCCCATCGCAAGCCACGCCAGGCCCCATTAAATAAAACACCTATAGCCGAGTATTAAGTCAAACTTGCGCGCGCTCGTCTGGCTTTTGTATTATGTGCCAGACTCCGCATGTATCATCGCCATGAAGCAAAGTTGTTGTTTTTTTTTTGTCGTTTTTCTCTTGTCACAACACCCAACAACAAGGGCGTCTCATTGTCCGCCCATGCCCTGGTGAACGCTCTCAGGCGACAGGCTGGCAGGGTCCACCGTATCGAACTGGACCAGCTGGTTCATATCCAACTCGGCCTGACTGGGCTCCACAAAACTAGGCGAGTGAGGAGGGTGCATTGGCAGCGTAATGGCATGCTTCGAGTACATGTCGTTCAGGCTGTGGCCGTCGTCCGAGATGGCAGAAGAGTCGGCGCCGTGGTAGATATCGGCCGAGGCGCTGCGACCCAGCATACCAAGTGGAGGTGACTGATCAACGATCGTCGGGTCTCCGCTGCCAAATGAGATGGGCGACACCGACTGGGGAACGTTCAGGTTGGTGGCGTTCATCATGGGCGACAGGAAGGTGCTGCTATAAGGCGTGTTGAAGCTGGACGCGGGCAGTGGCGTGTTTTCGGGGCCCTGAGAGAAGAACGACGGGCTGTTGAACTCGGAAGGCGACGGCGCCGTGGTGGCTGACATGGGATACTGGCGCATGTCCAGTCCGAAGCCAGCCTGCGTGTCGATGCGCAGTCCAGGACCGGCGGGTGAGAGGGCGTGGGGCTGCTGGGGGACAGGCGCATAGATGTTGGGGCTGTGCGGCTGGGGCTGCGACTCTCCCGGGTGCTGGATATAGAAGGACGGCATCGGGGTCTGCAGCATCGAAAAGTCCACGGCAATGGGCACGGAGCGACTACGCTGCCTCTTGTGGCCGGGCCCACCACGCATGGCGTGGTGCACCGGCGAGATGCCCCACTGCGACTCCTGGAACAGGCCGACATGAGGCTGTGCAAAGTTAGGCTGAGATGACGGCCGGTTGGTAGGCGAGACGGGAGCCGACACGGGCATTCCATTGTGTACCATAGGGTCGGGATGGTAAGCCATCGTGTTGTGGCGGTTCATAAAGGTGTCAAGAGACACCAGCTTGGCAAGCTGGCCGCTGAGCACTTTAGGGTTGCCACCCAGGTGGTGGACCAGGCATTGGGAGGCTTGCTGGTCCTCGGTGAAATCGCCGCACTGGAAGAAGCCGTTCGAGGTCGGCGACTGGTCCATGAAGAAGCTCGGCGGCCGGTTCAGCTCAATGACGATGCCTCCAACCTTGGTGGGATCGTCGGCGTTCTCAACGCAAATGCTCTTGACGGCCGAGAAGTGGTACTCGATCTTGTAACCGGCCTGCTCATTGTTGATGTAGTAGGTCATGGTGCACTTATCGGGCGAATAGAAAACAATCAGGTCCATCGTGTTCTGGCCCACGCGAGTCCACTTGCCAATGCTCAGAGAGCGGCAGGTAAGATGGTGGATCACTACGTTCAGTTAGAAATGCGCTCGGCATGCGAGAAATCAGGTCTTTTTGTTTTCAACTCACCAACTTTGCTCGGCCCTCCCTGCTCTCCAGCCATCATCATGTTGCCGTGGCCATAGGGCATCATGCCGCGGCCAAGGAACGCACCGGGGAAGCCCTTTCCGGACTCCATGGCCTGCATGGCGAGGTATGTGCGCATCGATTCTGGGATGCTGTCAATGTCTTCGCCGGTCTCCAGACTTTTCTTGGCCATCAACTTGATCTTGGCACGCCTAAATTGGTTTTCGAAAGCCAGTCAGCGAAACGTGTGCTAAATATGCATCACAGCAGTCCTCGAGAGAAAATGCTTCCTACCTGTTCTGGAACCAGATCTGGACAGACCTCTCGGTCATGTTGATCTCCTCAGCTATCCTGTCGCGAACGCCCGCCGTGGGGGTCGGGTTCTTGGCGAATTCCTGCTCCAGGGTCGTCAGCTGGTCCTGGGTGGCCCTCTGGCGCTTCTGATTCTTCTGCTGCTGCGTCAGAGTGCTCTTGCGAGGCGGGCGGCGTGAGGCAGAGTTGGGATTGCCAGAGGGCGTCGAGGGCGAAGGTGTCTCGTTGGGCTCGTGGGTGCCAGCAGAGACGGGTGAGTTGTCCATGTTGGGCGAGGTTTCGATCTTGAGACCGGTTTCGGCAAGGCAAGCGGCGCCCATGGGCATATTGACTTCGGTGGCCATTTCTAGCGCGTCGAGATATTTGCGAGTGTATTAGAAATAAAAGAAAAGAGAGGGAAAGTAAGCCCTGGTGGTGGGTGGGCTTTGGTTGTAAACTTGGGCGCAGCTGGCGTCTCAAGTTACAACTTCCCAAACGGCTCCTGTTGGGGATCCCAAGCTTTGCCAGTAAATCCGAGGCGAGATGTCGTAGCCAGCACGCAGGATAGTTCGGTTCGAGATCGAGAGGCTGTTGAGCAGGAAATAGGGAGTATGGTATTTAGGTGTATTGTAAAGCTTTGCTGCGAAGGAGTGTGGTCCTGAGCCAGTAAGTGATGGCCAGGGGAGCTGTTGGTTGAATGACTATAAGCAAACTGCAAGGGATCTTCGTAATGGAGCCTTGTAGTTGGGATTGATAGGACGTTGACGAAGCCCGACAAGGAACGAAATGGTATCCCGGAGAGAGTGGCGGGAACCAGACGAGGCTAGGAAAGAATTAGTTGGTGATATCTAAGGATTGACTGAAGTGAGGAAAAAAGAAGAATAAAACAGGATGAAGGGGCACGAGGGAGAAAAAAAAAAGGTCGGAACGTGTGGTGGGCTGGCGATCACGGCGAGACGAGAAGTAGAAGAGGAGGGAAAGGCGAGGAGGCGGATGTGAAAGGGGGGAGAGCATCCGGGTACAGAGTCGAAAAGGGTTCCTAGGAAGGGGCAAGAGCCAACCAGGAGGCGCCTTGTAGCAGGGGTACGGATGGAGAACGGGCAAGAATGGGCGGCCAAGCTAAAAGGAAAAAAAGAAAAAAAAAAGGAAAGAGCAGGGCAGGAGTTGAGTAGCTCAGAAAAACAGGTGATATGATTTTATGTGTTTTATTGCCTGTATAGGCAAGGTTGACAGGGAGGATAGGCAGGATTAACAGGGAGGGATTGTAAGACCCAGAAAGAGCGGGAAGGGGAAAAATATAAAATATAAAATAAAATACAAAAACCGACGGACTGGGAGAGAGAAAAAGCCCAGGGCGGCTTCACACAACGGACCCCTGTCCGGTTCTCTCTGGCGTCCCGTTGGTTGAACATCTTGTGTTTGTGGCATGCATGGCATGGTGCCAGCCCAGTCCCTCCCCCCCTCCCCCCTCCACTACCACCCAAGACAACAAGACC
>JASAOQ010000875.1:0-17651 GCA_031306065.1 Pseudopyricularia cyperi | reverse complement strand
CCCTAGACTCCTCTGCACTGCTCTATTGCTTCAACCCATTGTACCCTACCTTAGGAACAGGCCCCCGATACCTGATCGTAACATATTGACCGTTGAATCCCATCTATCCTCAAGTTTCTAATGCCATGGGTGAATGGCGCTCATGTATCGGCCTAAATACTGCTGCCTGGACCGGAGTCCATGGATCTACAAGGCATCAAGACTGGCGTCCATGTTTTGTTCGCAGATCCCTTTCGCTGCCGCCCGCTAGTTCTAGTTTTAAGCATGACAGCGCCACTCCGTCATGGTTTGGAACATCAAAAAAGGTCAAACTTTCTTTTTTTTTTCTTTTTCAAAGTCCCTTGGTTTCACATCTTGTTCCTTGGATGCATTAACCTGCAGCGTAACGTTCCTTTCATTCTCTCGAGGCCGTGTCATCTAGACCAGCTAACCTAGCATGTGCGCAACCCAAGCCTCTTCCCGAAACTCCCAACAGGCCATGTCCAACTGATCTGGCGCCTACAAAGCAGAACAAAGGAAAAGGAATCAAAGTGTCCATCATAAATAAAGTATCTAGACCATTCCGTTCGTAAAGGCAAAGAAAGACCATAGAAAACAAAGGAAAGGAAGCAAGCTTCTAGCTTCTAGCTTCTATACTCAAGACATTAGATGTGTAGAGTACAACAAAAAAACTCACAAGCATGCTCAGACGCTTCTTGGAGAAAAGTGTTAGTCCAATTTCAGGGCTGACTCTCAGTCCCAGGACAGAATTACTCCCCCGCATGCATCAGTATCGACTGTGGCTCCTCCTGCGTTTCTCGTAGTACGTCCTCGTGGGCTCCACCGGCTCGGCATACCCGGGCGGGTGCGCGGTGGTGTGGCTCGTGACGACCCTCACGTCGGGCCCGCGGCTCCTGCTCCTCGACCCGTGGCGGTGGTGGTGGTGGTGATGGCGGTGATGGCGGTGGCGGTGCGGCGACACGGACGCCTCCTGGTGGTAGTAGCTCGGCTTCTCGTCGGGCACGTTGCTCTGCATCAGGGCCCAACGGATCATCCAGATGATGATGAGGAAGCCGACGACGGACCCGATGACGATGCCGGCGATCTCGCCGCCGGACAGCTGGTTCTGGTTGCTGTTGACCGTCTCGGTGGTGACGACGGTGACGGTCGCGGGGGCCTGGCGGGGCAGAACGCGCGACGGCGCATCGAGGACAGTGCGGGTGGCTATGGCCAGCGGGGTGAGGATGTCGTGGAACGGTTGTAGAGGCGCCATTTTTATTTTTTGTTGTTTGTTTGCTGGTGCTGCTGGCTGCTTGTTGCGGTGCCGAGTACGTGCCGATGGCGATGTCCCCCTTGTCGTGAGTCGGTGCAGGTGGGTGGGTATCGATCGGGGGTTTGCGGGCACGGAGGAGGAGATTATCCTGCGCGGGAGATCTTGTGCTAGTAGGCAACTAGACGAGACTCTTCTATAGCAGCAGCACGAGCAAAGGGACGAGAGCGGACCAGCCAAAGCATGAGTACGCGAGGATTCTCTTGCTTGCACTTTATATATTTCTATCAAACTTCTTTTCTTCTGGGCGCCCCTCGGCGCCGTAGAACAAAGCCCTTGGATCCCCTGGCATGACCACCGAATGACGTTTTCGAAAGGTGTCGCTAGGCGTATCCATGACTCACAGATGATGATTGTTCTCGGGGGGGAGACGCGGGGGATCCACGCAATGCAACTCCAGCCTCTTACGGCGGCTTGTGCCAATGGAAATGGGCGATGGTTGCAGGGATCGAGGGTAAAACCAGGGATTTGCAGATGGGATGTCTTGGTTGGGAACCTTGATCGGGGCCGAGTTGTCATGTACTAACTATGTTTATTCCCGTCTTGCCGTGCTCTGTATGTGTCGGGACTAGGTCTAGACTAGACTAGACTTGGGTCTAGTACACCTTTGACCGTAGATGTAGCTAGCTTTGTTTCTGTGTCTCCCGGGGCTTCTCTTCCCATGAACCCGCGGTTTGCTCGCCGTAGCAGATGCAGCTCGGTCAACGGCTTGGCGGTGTCGTCCCGGATTGCTGCCGGAATGCACGGCGTCTGTTCTCATGCAGGCCAGAAAAGCAAATGCGAGACGAGCAAGCCCGCCAAGGCAGGGCTGGTAGCTGCAATGCGAAGATACTCCGAACTGGCGCATTGTGTAGGTACGCAAGGGTCGTCCTGCTAGCGGTAGAAACTAGACCAAGTACAGACTTGTACTCTCTTTTTACGGAGCAGCCCGCGATAAGAGCTAGCATTGTTTTGACAACCACATCTCTGGCCTGGCATCTCCAACTCAGAAACATACTGTAAAAGAGTTATCTTCCCATGTGCTGGGCAGCTTAGGGGACAGCAAGGAGGAGGAGCAAGGATGTCCATACCAACGACAGCGTCTTGGGCGTTGTTGTGAGTTTTGACCAGCAGCATTTTACTTGGTTTTCTAAACGTTGTTTGCAAATATAGAAAAGAATAAAGAGAAAAAGAAGAAACCATGCCAACCAGACCCTCAAAGGAAGAGAAGCGATTACAATGACAATAAGGTTTCAACCCCAGGGCTTACACTCCGAGTTTATCACACACTGACGCGCGCAGTGCAGTGGGAATGTCGACAAGTCGAGCTGAAAACCCTTTTCAACATAAACCCCTCCACTAATTTGTTTGGGTTGAAGTGGGCTCTTGGTTCGTTTATTCTTTTTCTCTGTCTTTCCCTCGGCTTTTCAAATCTCCATCCTCAGCTCAGACTCGTCTTGAGCGAAATCAAACATATCACGACGACACATTCAACCCTCGGTCTATCCTCGCCGGTTGCGTGACTGTCTGAACAATTTCATCGCAGTCCACTCCTCGGACTCTCATTTTGATCCTTGATTTTGAAACCTGGACCCTTCCAGCAAAGACTTGTTGAGTCTCGAGATCCATCTGCCATCTTCACACAAAGGCTTGACCTTGGGCGATCATCGTGGCGTCAAACAGGATACAAGATGTCTGTGGCCTGACAACTTCTGTAAATCTGTTGCGCATCATCTGGAGGAAGCTTGTGGAACACTTCTTTGGCAGCAGATTCATACAGACACAAGCACCAAAAACCTGGTCTACTACTCACCGCTGGATCACATTATCGATCACGACATCCAGTCCACAGAACTACACTCACGGCGCCCGGAGAAACCATTTAACCTTCTCTGCCGCTTCATCTACCTCTTGCTCATATTCAGAGTCGACGCTATCTGTATGCGTCATGGCTTCACAGGACATCAAAGGACGAATGGCAGTCTCCATGCTGCTCAGCCCAACTGTAACACCCCCTCACCCCGCTCTCACCTTTCTCGGCCTGAAACCTCAAATCGACTAATCTTGATGTTCCAATCTCAAAGCCCGACGTCGAAGAGTTTGACGTCGAGAAACAAATCAATCTCCCCTCGCCCGAGGCAACGGAGCAAGCACTAAAGCCAAAGCTCGTGCCGAACGAGGAGAAAGAGAGCGACGACGAGGACTCGTCTCCCGGCCTCCCGCGACGCAAGCGAATCCGGCTGGGTCGGCTTGTCAGCGTCCCGCCCAGCAGTGAGGCACCGCAGGAGCTGGACGAGATCGCCGCTGCCAGTGAATCAAACGGTGGCGAAGCAGCACACGCCTCGCCCGCGGCTCCAATTGCCAGGCCCAATGGCGACCGCGCAAAGACTTTTGCTTCCTCCCCTGGCGCCGAGAGGCCGTTGTCCCGGCCGAAAGCTCCACCCAGGGTTTCGGCGCCGCCGCCTCAAACCCCTTCCCGGAAAACCCGGTCTTCTCGCGCGTCGGCCCACCAGCGAGCTATGGCGTCTCAACTGGCATCTCCGCAAAGCCCCTCGCTGACTGCGAGCCGCTCTCCTGGCCCGCCAGCCAAGTACTTGACTGTTCCGTCGGCTCTGGCCCGTCGTCAAACCCGTTCGCAGACGGCCCGGCTTCCCTCTCCTGTTACGTCCTCTCCAGCTGCCGCGCCCACGAGAAAGTCGCCTACACCTGTCAAGGGCATCACCGGCGAGGAGCACGGGGACACGCCAGAGACTTATTACATGCCGTTTGCTGGGGACGACGCACGCACCAAGGCTTATCTGCTGGCTAGGCAAGCCCGTATCAGGGAGGCGAATAAGACGGCGCGTCCGTCGTGGAGGACATGATGGGCGCTTTTTGTTTTTGGCCTTTTGGGACAGCATTACGGCTCGACTTTATGCCCTTTACTCCTCTCAGTAGTGTGCTTTGTATGCCTGGAGAGGTTGTTAGATGATACCCCCAAGTTCACACCTACGAGGTGCTGATAGTTTCCCCTTGAAATTTCCCCGCCAATATGCTACCATTTTTCTTCTTCATGTCGTCACCCGGTTCGGGCAAAGCTTGCATCTTGGGCACCAATCCCAACGGATAGGCACAATGGGCGGCACATTGAAAGGAACATCACCAGATGCTCTGACGTGGAACGTATCAGCAAGGCCTGGGGCCGACCAAGCCACTGGAACAGGGGGAGGGAAAGCGTTGAAGATGCCCAATCCTGCCTAGGGCAGAATTGCTTACGGTCCCTTTTCCCCAACGCATAGGCAATCTTCCGAATCTGGTGCAGCGGCTGATGCAGGCCAAGGAGGCACATGCGCCGACCATTGACCGCCGGAACCACTCAGGCATGCGGGAATGCGAAACCGAATCTCACCCTAGGAATCGCTGGGTGGCTTGGGCTTGCAGCTTCGCCTTTGGTGTGCCAGACGTGAAAAGAACGATGTACAGCCACCGAGGAGAGAGATACATGGATGGATTTAATCATCAACACAGCCCACCAGAGCGAGATTTTGGTTTTCGTCGTTTTTGTCGGCAGTCAAACGAGACACACGTAACCACTGCTTTCTCGAATATGGCGTCCGAAAATACCAACCCAGCGGCCGGCGGCGACAGTCACGCGTCAGCCCAGCACACATGCACCCTCGACAGCGATGACATGACCAACAAGCCACCCCCTCCAGCCTACACTTTGCGCGCCGAACATCAGACCGATCCCCAGCCAGCAGCAGCAGGAGTAGCACCACCGCCATCACCGCCATCACCGTATCCACCCGACTACGACCAGATACACTGCTCAGACCCATCCGCCCACAACCATCACAATGCGGACCTAGAATCATCCTCGGACCACTTACCACGGCAAACCAGAGACAAGATCCACATCGCGGCACGCATCGCTGGCACCCTCTTGTCCGTGGCGCTTATCGCCCTCGCCGTCGTGGCCGCGCGCCGTCTCGACCGGCGGCGCTGGCTAATGCCCGCGCTGGCGCCGGGCATCCACGGGCTGGTGCGGCACGGCCTGTCGCTGATGGCGCTGCTGACGCGCTGCCGACCCAGGGACGCCGCGGCGGTTGCAGGCCAGCGGCAGTGGGACGCGTGGGCCGTCGTCGGGTGCGCGGTGGCGGGCGGCTTCCTGGCGTCCATGACCTGGCCCGACGTCCATGGCGTGGCGGTCGGGGCGACGGCGGCGACGGCGGGGGTTGGCGTCTCTGTCACGCTGTGTATGTTTCTCAATATGTGAGTGGTGAACCTTTTTTTTTTCTCCTCTATCTGTGTGACTTGAGCCACGTGCTGATTCAGCTGGTAGGACATGTCACTTTGTGAGCATCATGATGCAGATGGGAATGGAGGATATGGATACGAAGGGGTAGCAGCAGCCATTGTTCGATGGAGGGTCTGTGGAGTCGAGGAGCGGTTCGTTGGTCAACGGATACAATAGGTTTCGATCAGCCGCTAAGAGCAAAGATATTATATTACATCGGGGAGATAAGCCCCGTCTTGGCGACCTCTTTCGGCGCAGACCTTTCCTCCCGAGGTTTCCCATGTGGCACTTTCCCACCCTACTGTATCAGTCTTGTGCAAGCACAAAGTACCTAGCCAAGACATTGTTAATATGTCCCACGGCACATACTTTGGTGCAGAAATCGTGTGATATTCTCCGGTACAGCAATCCAACCCCCCGGGCAGCTACTATGCCTGCGGCTTTGTGCATCCGAGAACGTGGCCCCCAGTGCTTTTTGCCGCGCATCCCCAGACTTGTCACGAGGTTATGCCGACGACCCGCGCGACCTGGTATAGGTGGGGATTACTTTGACCGAATCTGAACCATCTCCCTTGTTTTTATTCTTGTTTTCTTTGCTCCGAAGCTCGATTTGGAGATCGGCACGCACGTCTCGTCGCCAAGCTGGCAAAAAAAAAAGACCATCCCAGTTTCGGAGACGGCTCGCGTCCCCTCCGCGAAAAACCCCCCAAGGACAATTTCCCGTCCATTGGCAGTCCACAATGATACACAAGTCTGGGGTTTTTGCTGGTCGGACCTTTACGGGAATCCGCAGATGGTTTTTTCCGCGTGAGTGGCGCACGATGGGCATACCCGTACGTTTGGTTCTTGGGTGCGGTGGTGTTGTGTGGTCCGGGTTCTTTGGAAATCAAATAAGATGGGAGCGGAAGCCGTCTCTGGGTTGAGGATCTTTTCTCTTTGCTCGACAGGCTCCCGTCAGTCCAAAGCCAGCTTCAGCGTTTCCCTCCCCCGATCGACCCGCATCAAAAAGTCACCATGCGCTCTCCTGCTCTTGTGCTCGCGCTCGCTCCCGCGGCTGCCTTGGCGCAGTCTGCCCTCTGGGGCCAGTGTACGTCTCTTCTGCCTTTCGAAGCGATGGTCGATTGCAAAGGATGAGCTGTACTGACATGCCCCGGTAAACAGGCGGCGGTATTGGCTGGACCGGCCCCACGACCTGCGTCTCTGGAGCCGTGTGCCAAAAGACCAAGTATGCAATCTGGCCATCCAGTCTGCCCTGAGCGACTGTCCTTCATGACGCAGGGAGTTCAGAGAGCTGACAATACCCAAAAAAAGTGACTGGTACTCGCAGTGCGTGCCTGGCTCCGGCGGAGGCAACCCGCAGCCCGGGCCGACCACCACCGCCCCGAGCAACCCCGGCCCCACAGGAGGCACAGGGACCGGGCTCCACGCCAAGTTCAAGGCTAAGGGCAAGGTCTACTTTGGCACGGCCATGGACCACTACGACCTCAACAACGCGGCCCTGACCAACATAGTCAAGAAGGACTTTGGCCAGATCACGCACGAGAACAGCCTCAAGTGGGATGCCATTGAGCGTAAGTCGAGACCCGAGGGTCGAAAAGCCCGACGAAGAAAAAAACGGGCAGAGGCGAAACGCTGACCCCAGTTGGCTCCAGCCTCGCGCGGATCCTTCTCCTTCTCCAACGCCGACGCCGTCGTCAACTTTGCCACCTCCCAGGGCAAGCTCCTCCGCGGCCACACCCTGCTCTGGCACTCGCAGCTGCCCGCCTGGGTGAACAACATCAACGACCGCGCCACCCTCACCCAGGTCATCCAGAACCACGTCACCACCACCGTGACCCGCTACAAGGGCAAGATCCTGCAGTGGGACGTCGTCAACGAGATCTTCAACGAGGACGGCAGCCTGCGCAACAGCGTCTTCAGCCGCGTCCTGGGCGAGGACTTTGTCGGCATCGCCTTTCGCGCCGCCCGCGCCGCCGATCCCAACAGTTTACTATACGTCAACGATTATAATTTGGATCGTTCTGATTATGCCAAGTTGACCAAGGGCATGGTTGAGAAGGTCAACAAATGGGTGAGCCAGGGCATCCCCATCGACGGGATCGGGTCGCAGGCCCACCTGGCCGCGCCCGGCGGATGGAACCCGGCCTCGGGCGTGCCCGCTGCGCTGCGTGCCCTCGCTGCCGCCAACGTCAAGGAGATCGCCATCACCGAGCTCGACATTGCCGGCGCCGCCGCCAACGACTACCTGACTGTTGTGAACGCCTGCCTGGAGATTCCCAAGTGTGTCGGTGTTGTAAGTCTCTTTCAGCTTGTGACTCTGGCCTGTTACATTTGGAAACATGTCAGGATGGCGTTTACTAACCTGCCGAACATAGACCGTCTGGGGTGTTTCGGACAAAGAGAGCTGGCGTTCCAGCGACAAGCCATTGCTCTACGACACAAACTACCAGCCGAAAGCAGCGTACAACGCGCTGATCAATGCTTTGTAAATGTGGTGTCGTGAGGGTGTTGTTACTTCATATACAATTGTATATTGTTATTCGCGCGTTGACTATCTTTTCCTAGCTTGACCCAGTGCCGTTTGTAGTGGATAGCCGCAGTCTGTCAGATGTGGCCACCTTGAACACTTTCACTGACATAATTACATACTGAGCTTGTCGACTCACCTGGATTGTTTTCCCCAGGTCTGGCTTCTTTTGCCCGCTTGGTTCGATGTGGTCTCAGTCAAGATATACGTCTATCTAGTTAATTACATATCCACTACAAAACGATAAACAACCACAAGGTGGAGCATTCACAGTACGAATTATTTCACGGTGCTGTAGTTGCTACTGGAAGAAAGGAGCAAGCCACAAAGCAGCAAATCTCCTGCCCTCACCCCCACCCCCACCAACCTAACGCACGGACTGGCCCAAAATGACAGGCGCACCGAAAGGTGCGTTACCTTGCGTCGTTCGAAATAAAAAGTCAAACTTACGTTGATTAATATTACTTTTGACATTCAACAGGCTCCAACGTGGTCAAAACATAAGATTCAACTGGAAGAAGGTATGCGAATGGTTTTCTTCCATTGAAATCGGGCGTTGGAAGCTATTGGAAGTGAAAAAGTGTTGCTGACGAACGCAAATTTTGGGCTACCTGCCTGTCCTTTGTGGGCCAGCCCGTGCCTTTGCTGGGAGTGTGGCACCCCTGCCTGCCTGCCTTTGTGGCGTTGTGGCTTTTTTTTTTTCTCTTTCTTTCCCCTTGATTGACGTACTGAGGCACAAACAAGGACAGGTTCCTGTGGAGCTGGGGTTATTCCGGGGCTGTGGATAGGATTTAGGTGATCTCGAGATCTGTTAAAGTAATAAAGCAAAAGTGAATGTATTCGTGCGTGTTTATCTACAAAGGTACGGTGAAACCTCCAGTAGGGAAAACCCGCACTTTTATCCTGCAACGGGATCACGTGTAAGACCACGTGATCCCTTTGACCTGGATTGGAGTGCATGACCGTGCTAGGTTGCATCAACAGGGGCCAAACTGCTGAGCCCCAGAACAGAACAAGGCTAGGGTTGCGCTATTTACCCGTTGCGACCTTTGAAGATACAGTACTGTGAAATGATTCGTCCTGTAAAATGCTCCACGTTGGCGTTGGCATCCGTTGCCTTGCCTTCACTTGCCCTTGGAGGGCGAAGACTGAGGAGTCAGATAGCCCGTACCGATCCCTCCGAGCCTTCCACTACTCTCCTGGTCCTTCTGCTGCTGCTGCTCCGCATCGACACCAGTCTCCATACCCATCATCTCCAAATCCTTGATGACAGAAGTAAGATGCTCCTCGCCGTCGTCCGTGGCCCCCTCTTTGCCCTCTTCGTCTGCTTCCGGATCCTGTGACAGTGACCGTATGAAGTCTGCATCCATTGCCTCCTTGATCTGATCGACCGAATCAAGCCACTGGTTGTGGTAGGTGTCGGACTTGTACCAGGCGTACCACTGCGCCTTGATGTTTTTGGCCTCTTGCAAAGTTTTCTCAGCCTCTGACCTACACCAGGCAACGTACTTTTCCTCGTGTTTCATCGGGACGAGGAGACTGAACCAATACACGGCTTGCTCTGCATGGTAAACTGGAAAGGTAGGTGGACAGAAGAATGGAGGTTAGTCGAGATAAGGGAAACGTTTGCAAAAAGTTTCTTGGAACTGCCTTACTGCCGCAATCATCGGCCTCTCTGTGGGCGAGGATGTAGTGGGCGCCTCCTCGGCGGAAGTCGGACAGGCCCTGCTGCTCGAGAAGCATCTCCATGGTGTCACAGGCTTTTTCCAGGTCCTCTCCACCCTTCTGCACCAGCTGGAAGGCCTCTTCGTACAATTTCCGGTGGAAAGCGTGGTGAGGCTTGGACAGATGATTCGTGTTGGGCCCTTGATTGGCCTCTCTGAAGCCGTTGTCGTCCATGGTCGAGATTGGGCGGCACTGGTGGCTTTGGACGGAAATGCTCAAGAGGTGCTTGGTTTGATGATTTGATGGGATCTGCCTTGGTGGTGGAAAAGGTGATCTTATGGTTCTGCCTTGGTGGTGGAAAAAGTGATTTGAAAGTGGGTTTGCTGAAGAACCAGAAGTCTCCAGACAGCAGGCAGGGTAAAGTTTAAACAAACAATTGTTGTAATATGGCCATCAATGTCTCAAGTCACCTTCTGGTCACTTCGCCATCACTTTCAGCTAGGCTCCTGTTTTCCATCATTCTTTGAGCCGGGGCTGTTTCTGCCGTCTGACTGACCGCGCTTTTGACCTTGTGCTTTTTTCCCTTACAACCTTTTGTCTTTTGTTTTTTTCCTGCATGTTCTCTGCGTCTCTTTGCACAGCAAGAACTGTCGACTGCGAGCAAAATTTCTCTTCTCTTTTTTGTCTCTCTCATATATCTTGAGGAGCCGTCTGGTCCCCATTCAGGGTAGTATTCAACTTTCATCCCACTTCAGTCGGCATCTTCCCTGTGTTTTCTTCCCCCCATCCACCTCCAACCATCCAAGACAGATGTGTTGATCTGGTTGCATTCTCATCCATCCGGCGTACCGTCCCAGCACCGGCAAATCTCTCCTTCATCGCCGTACCTCGATCGACATACATCCGTAATCTGCCCAACAGCTTGCCCCCTACGAGTGCCGGGCGTTCAACATGAGCAGGAGGGCATCCGCCCGCTTGGCAGGGCTCCATGTCGATGGCGAGTTCCGCCTCCAACAGGACGAGTTCTGGACTCGGAGGGACGTCGATTCGGACTCCTCCTATGACTCTGCCAGCCAGGAAGCCTCGGAAGCACAAGAAAGCGAGGAACTAGAGGCAAGTGATGCGTCTGGAAATAGCCCAGCACCAGTCGTGAAGTAAGTTACATCTTCGTGTCCACCCAGCAGTGTTCCTGTTGCCTTCTCAACTCTTCCACCCACCTACTTTCTTTCCATATATCAGTACTGATGTTCTTGCGGTCCGGACACTAGACGCAAGCCGCAACCGACCTTGTTCGATTTCGGAGTCACGGTCAAATCGACGATCGACACCACGACACCCAAGGGCGACACCACGCTACGAAAGAATCAGCAAGCCCTGCCAAACCTTGAAAATCAGAGGGTCGAACCAGAACCCCAGGTCAAGCGGAAGACATACAAGTGAGTGACCAGTTCCGAGCTTTACTGCCAACATACTTGACCCTACCAGCTGCCCCCAACCACCCACCACTTGTCCTTTCCATTGTGCTACATATTTCTAACTTTGCTCTCCGCATTTCCGACAGACGTCCTTCGCGCGTCGAACTTGCTGCCAAGCCACGTGTCAAAGCCCCCTCCCAAGTGTCGATACTGTATCAT
The DNA here is from genome assembly GCA_031306065.1 of Pseudopyricularia cyperi. Classification (NCBI taxonomy): domain Eukaryota; kingdom Fungi; phylum Ascomycota; class Sordariomycetes; order Magnaporthales; family Pyriculariaceae; genus Pseudopyricularia; species Pseudopyricularia cyperi. The sequence goes on along the minus strand of JASAOQ010000875.1, from coordinate 6,261 downwards.
AATACTCCACACCTTACATTCGACCGGTCCATTCTCGACGAACAAGCCAAGCAGCTCGCGACAATCACCTTGCGCAAAAATGTACCCCGACCTGAATTCACAGGACCAAGCCAAAATGTCACCAGAGTCATTCAAGAGCGCGGCATCCTGGCTCTGCTTCGATCGCCGCAGCCCAACACTGTGGGCGCTGGCAAACGGGTGTGAGATCTACGTCCCCTCGTTCATCGAAGCGAGCTGAGCGCTAGGGTGCTCGGGAAGGCCCGAAAGGATGGAAAACCTCTCCGCAAAGACGACAAATACATCGAGCTGGCTTTCGCCGAGTATGATCTGGAAGGCAACCCGACCGGCAAAAAATACTTGTATGGTGTCATCCATCCCGCCAGCCCATGGGCATGGCAAGATCAACAATGTGCAGTACCTATCTCGAAGCAGCAACTCCTTTGAAAACCATCGGATGGCAACTACCGTTCTCGAACGCGCAATCAACCTTCCAGAGGCCTTCCTCAGGGAGCTTACAGACAGGAATCTCCGAAGCTCGAAATCGGCAGTCACGTACAGGACAGCGGCCATCGGAGTTGTCCTTGTCAGGGAAGCTCTGCTCATCGAGCAAAACCTCTTCATTTCAATCCCAGTGCCCACTGTCAACATGCAACAACATCATGTTCAAGGTGCCCCATCTACTTAGTTGTTAGCTCAAGCCAGCGTTGAGCTGTTCGACCCGACAAAGTCCTACGAAACATATCGGAAGAGCTTGACGCTGGCTCCTCTCAAATATCCGGTCACATTCGAGATCCCGCGGGGCTACCGTCTCTACAGAGGGCGAGCTACCGCCGACATCATCGATGAGGTGGCAGTCAAGCGCAATCTGCTCTCCCTTCCTTCACAAGGGCAGCTGCCGCCCCAGTGGCAGAATGTGGTTTCATACAATCCACAAGGGTTGAACGACGCAGCAACGATCGTTCTCCTCGTCGCTATTCGCATGTCCGGACGGAGCTTGACACGCGCAGAAAGCATGCTGTACTCGTGGAAACTCATATCAGAGCTCACAGGTTCTTTGAACAAGTTCTACGGAAACCGCCTGTTCTTCACGGTCTACGTGAGGGGTGGACCGGCGATTATGCTTGTTGCTGGTCGTACATTCAAGAAGCGGATCGCCGCTGGTCGATTCCCGCCACTGACCGTGTACAGTTTCGACTACTCACGCATCCGCCCCATCCTCGAGCTGGCCAGCCAAAAGTACGCCGAGGGACTCGACGAGGTCCAGACCTACTCGTCCATTCTCGAGAGTGTCTTTTCGGCAAACACCGACATATATTTGATGAAGCCATCATTGAACAAGTGCGCATGTGCCGACGACAAGCACCTCGGCGTTAACATCTGTGGCTTGTGCATGCGAGAGTTCATGTGCAGCGAGCTGGGTCTCTCTGCTTACTTTGATGAGTTGCGTTTCTGTCTATCTTGGTGCATCAACGACGTCCCCAAGTTCGTGATGCGCGCGACAGCTGCCGTCAAAGGAATGCTCATCAATCGTACGCAAATGGTTCTGTTGAACGAGACAGCCGCTACAGGTATCGCAGTTGACAACCAGGAGATCGACGCCATGATTTCTTAAATTCCAGGAGTGCTTGACCAATCCATCCAGAAACGGTTCGCATTTCGCGATGTTTACCGAGGGAACCATCTCTTCTCCTTGCCACTTGAACGCACTGGTGAACGTTGGACCCCCAATGTGACACAGTGCAGCCTTGACGGTGTGCGCGCGTACGATGTGGCGAACCGCAGTCCACCTCTCATTGCTACTCACATGGCGACCAACATGGCCACCACAGCTCTCACATTGAACATGTTGAAGAGTGCTTACCCCGCGTGCGTTCTGGCTCACATGAGAGACTACCTTTTGTTTCTTCTTCATGGCAACACCGTCAAGACATATCAGGAATGCCTGATCTACTGGAAAGACACACTTTTTGCTCGGCTAGACGACGTGTGCAAGGTGGCCACCAAGGCACAAATCGTCAAGAAAATCCGCGTGCAGCAGGCGCCCCATACGAGCCTAGCTGACATGAAGCGATTTGTTTCCATTGCCCACCAGGAATCAAAACTCGGCAGGACAATCGACGACTTCAACTGGCTCGCATCGTACGCCCCCTCCATGGGGGCAGACTGGTTCGATGCCGCGACCGTTGACCGTTTCCACGCAATTCTGGGCCAGCTACAACAAGAGATTCCCCATCGCCCTTGGCTCGTTGGACTAGACGGTTGCCCTTGTCCGTTCGACAGACTCCCGAAAGGGTGGTCATACCGGCAGCTGGCGGTGCTCGGAAATGAACGGCGCAAGAGGCTTCACGATCTTTGCAACAAAGACTTCGTAACTAAAGACACAATGCTCACGGTGATCCTTGAGACATTTGTCCAGCGAGCCATCTTCCGCCGGATCCCGGGGCATGTAGTTGCAGGCACGTATTGGACAGCCGAGTGCATACGGACCATGATAGAGAAGTACAAACCGCCCCTCAACATGCCTATTGTCTCAGAGGCCTTCCATCCTGCCTCGCTTTCAATCGGCGGTTTTGTACACGGGAGCCCGTACTTCAGTGGTTGGAGTCAGTCCCCTAAGACTCTAGCGGACCGGTCCGAGGAACAAAAACAATCTGCAGATCCATACCCGCCTCGAAAATCTCGGTGCTCTGTGGCGGACACCAGAGAACCGTTTGCACCATGCGCCCGAGCATCTCCTTCAGGTCGATCTACCCAAACATATCCACGAGCCAGACGGCAACTTCGTGGATCCAGACTCAGGAGCTGCCATTTACCCGGGACAGTTTGACGAGAAGCTCCCCGTGAGGGCTGTCAAGAACCACATGCAAGAGATCGCCGCAGCTCGCAAGTCTGAAGAAGTTAAGAAGATCCGGGAACTCGCCGACCGCACCATTCGGAACAACGGAGAGGAGGCCGCCCGGGCCCTTGTTGACAAGTACAACTACCAACAAATCGTGGTCGCCAACATTCGGTACAATGCAGTGCTGGAGTACACCAATCGCATTTCGCTGGCCGACAGTCTGGCCACTCGCCGCCGCGATGCTGGCGACAGTGTCCAAGCCGCCCATCTCATGGATTGCAAGAGCCTTTTCGAGGAACAGCTCATCCGAAAGCTGTTCGACCTTCGCACCGCACTGGTAGGGGCCGGCTTCGATGGAGGGCTGGATGGCGCCGATACCCGGCACCTATATCAGTCCATCCTGGAAAGACTGCATCTGTTCGGGGCGGATGACGGCATGCTGCCGCTCCAGGAACTAAAAACTGCGCGGGATGCGCTATACTGTTTCAACTACCATGCAGAACATGGCGTGTGGCCTCAACCGAAGCCACCGAAGCAGCGCATCCAACAGGAAACCCAACCGGAGACCTCCGCCATGGGTGCCAATGTCGTCGGGCAAGACCCCTTCACACCCAAACAGCGCGTCCGACCGGAGACCTCCACCATGGGTCCAGGTGTCGCCGGGCAAGACCCCTTCACACCCAAGCAGCGCGTCCGACCGGAGACCTCCGCCACATGGGTGCCGGTGTCGCCGGGCAAGACACCTTGATCGAAGTTGCTGATGCGCCCTCGCTGCAAAGCGCAGCTCAGGCTGTTACAGGTGACGTGACTCAGTTCATGGGAGGTCTTTTTGACATGGTCCATGATTACATCAAAGGAGACGATCCTGCCCACAAATCCGCGCTCAACAAGCTGATTACAGATCTCGAGAACTCCACTTCCCTTTTGCGACGCGAGAAGGAGAGTCTGGAGATGATTTTCCCTCTTGCCACAGACGAGCATGAAAAGACAACGATCCGGAACAAACTCGCCCAGTGCAGTGAGCGCCTTTGCCTGACTGATAGTCATCTCAACATGGCACGACATGCTCATCAAACTGCCAAGAACATCTCTGCCACCGTGCAAGCCATGTTCTCGGTCGCAGCCGACCCAGCCATCCACGAGAAAGACCCTCCCGGCGCCGTCCATGTGGACAAATCACTGAGGCCGATGACGCTGGAAGGGTCGATCTTGTCCGTTGACAATAGCACCAACAGCATCATTCTCCGCTCAAGCATCGACAAACTCCGAAGCGATTTGGGCAAGTTTGAGCATGAGATCGATGTGCTGTGGCGAAGGGAAACGCACAATCCGTCACAGGCAAAGGAAAAAGCCCACAGGTTGTCGCTGCTCGCAACCATGGTTGATGAGACCAAGGCGAAAATCGACGAAAAGGAGGGCACACTTACCAAGCACCTTCAATCTCTCAAGGTGAAAAGAGTTAAGACAGTCACTTTCGCTGAGAAGCCGCCTGCCGAGCAGGAGCATGAGACTGAATGGGATGAGAACCAGTCGCCGTCATCATCGGCCAAGGGCAACGAGCCAGAGCCGCTGGTAAGTAGCTTGCCAGCTTTCTGTCTACATGTGTTCGCAATCTAACTTCTGACTCCTTTTTCCAGGCCGTGAGGAAGGAGCTCGCAGTCTTTCCTGAACCGGACTCGCTCTATCATTACTCGAAGCTTCTCATCCAGTGGCCTGTCTCAGTCTCAGGACCAGACGCAAAGCGTGCCTCGCGATAAAAAGTCGCTCTCCCAGCCTTCAACCAACCAAGACGGCCATGCGGAAACGCAGCCTTCTCCTCCGAATCTGCGAAGGAAGCTCAGTTCGATGATATTTCGCAGGCGCAGTGGCCACAGCGAGCGGTCCAACACCCAGTCCGAGACTCAGCCCCTGGCCAGCGACGATGTGTCCGCCCGGAGAGGCACTGTGCCCGGAACTCAGGTCGACGTGCAGTCGTCGCGACAAGGAGAGACGGCATTGGCGCCGCCAAAGCCCACTCGCAGGTTCAGTCTTCGCAGGCGCAGTGGTCAGACCGAGCAGCCCGAGCAAGCTGCTCCGGTCTCTAGGAAGCGCTCTCGGACCCTACGCAACTAGCCGAGGGAACCTATGAACCCCTTCAACCCGCGTCGAGTCTCTCTGCTTAAGGTCTTCTTTTGCGACCTCTGTTTGCCCAGCAGGAAAAAAAAAAAACCAGAAAAAAGAGACTTATTGGATTGAAGCTTACTTTGTCTGAGCTGTTCTTCTCTTCCACCGTGTGTACACTTGCAACGGAGGAAGCATCAAGAGGCATGTTCTAGGTATTTTGAGGGTTTTTTTTCCCTCTTGCTTTCTTTCTTTTTCGTTTTGTCATTTATGGGCTCTGCGAGGACAGTGGTCAAGATGGTTGCGAGGTCAGGTTCTGGAGTCTGCTTCGAGAACTCAAGTGACTCCTTCTTGACCTCGTCCGCGGATTCCATTCAGGCAGGGATCTGGGATATGTGTGATTGGCGATGCCAGGGTGTGGGACTTACTTGGCCAGTATGCTTTGTTCCAGGGTCACAAGACGGACCTTATGGCCCCTTCTGGCTTTACCTAGTTATCCCTGTGCGCTGCCTAACAAAAAGAAAAGTACTTTCTAGACTACTATTGCATGAGCGTTGTGTGCGTCATCTGGAATATCTGTGATTTGAGATGCCAGGTTGTGGAGTTATGTGGCCAGTATGTTTCAACTACACATTTGCAAGGTAGTATAGGTAACAAGGCAAAATACTATCCGCATCAGGCTACATGACCAAGTGAGAAAGTTGCTGCGCGCAGGCTCAGGAACAATTTTTTTGTCGTATACACGTAACCTTGCTGGAGCAACAGCTGCTGTGCGGCGTCACCGGAACATACTCATCAAACCCGATTGCCTCCATTGTAAGACAGGTTGTGTCGGCACAAAGTACCCGGCAGATGATTTGGTGTTGCCTCGCTCTTCGTTTGTACCTGGAACCGCAAACTATTGTTGTTGATAGGTAGGCAATCAATGACTTGCTGGTTTTCTACCCGGTTTGAAAATATTGCCACTATTTTCCCCAATCGGTTGACGTCCGCTAATATGCCTTGACTACCTAGTCTAATACCTGCATGGTAAAGCATAAAGCCAAGAGATAATCGTCTGATAAAATGCAAGTCATCATCATTGGCACCGCAGCGTAGCCCACATATATTCATCCGAACATCCCGGGCAAACTTGAAAACTTTCGCCATCCAGGAAATAAACACATCCAGACAACCGGGAAAACATATCCTCCTACCACACCACCACCCCTCAAGACACACCAGACCAAAACAACAAACAACCGCCCGCAATGGACTCCTTCACCAAGAAAACCCTCACCACAGCCCGCGGCCTAACCTACACCTACTACACCTCCCCGCAT
>JASAOQ010000874.1:0-15111 GCA_031306065.1 Pseudopyricularia cyperi | reverse complement strand
GTCAAGAAGTTCGGCCGGCTCAGCATTGTGAACCGCCATTTTGCTGTTTTTTTTTTTTTTTTTTTTTGTTACATCTCCAAACGGTACCCCATTTTTCGACATGTTCGTGATCCTATCTTGGCGCGTTGTGGCGGCATAACCCGGGATACAAAATACAGCAAAAATTGCGATGCTCGCTGCAAGAATTTCAGGTCCGGTCCTGCTGTCTTGTTTTGTTACATAGAAAGTGATGCCAAAATAACATACGTAGTACAGCCTAATGTATCCAAAGGCTTCGTCAAGACTAGATGGAGGCTGCCGTCGATATAAACAGCCGATGCTGGTCGTGTTCCCTTCTTCCCCCGGCAGCACTCAAATCGTTAAAAGGCCCACCCATTCATGGGCCCCATGTCTGATAGTCGGAAGACGCTCGAAAATGTCAACTAACCAAGACGACCAAACCCTCCTCGAATCTCCAGTGCAGATAAACACAGCTCCCCAAAAGGAGGTTACAAACCCGTTTTTCACAAAAAAAAAAAAAAAAAGAACACCAAGCCAGCTCTCTCAGCAAAACAAACAACCAAAACACTAAAACCCCAGGCCACCCGTCATCAGGGACCGTCATACCTCCCACCCCCATCCGCGATCCAAAACTCAACCAGCCTGGCGGCCCCAACCTTGTCCCCGGCCCTGACCAGCGCCGCGACGTCCACGTTGAGCGGCGAGTCGGGCTCCGGCGTGGCCAGCAGCAGGCGGACCGCCCGCACCGTCTCCAGCACGCTGTAGGCCGGCGTCCACGCCTCCTTGAGCAGGTCCAGGCACACCTCGCCGTCGGCCAGGTTGACGTTTGCGTGCACTACCGGCGTCGCGAACCGGACCGTCGGCGGGTGGAGCGGGTACGTGGTCGGGATCTTGATCTCGAGTAGCCATCTACCGGCTGTTTTTGGTGTTTTGTTTTTTTTTTTTGTCTCCAACATGTTGGGGGTAGGCAAGATTTTGGTTCAAAATCCCGCCCATCAGAGTGAAGGAAAACAATGCGTCAGTTGAAACACATATATATTGTACCCGGCGCTGAGGCCTCCTTCCCACAAACTCCCTCCCCTCCCCCAAGGGATTTTTTATCACCACTAACCGTCATAGCCGCCCCCTATGCCCTTCCCGTTGATGACGGCCTCCCAGTGGAGCAGCTGACCCTCGCTCGCCGGCCCGAGGCGTTCAATGCCCTTTTCCGACTTGGATTCCTTGTTGTGCCATGTCTCGAGCTCCTTGATGAGACGTTTGGTAGCGGATCGATCGGAAGACTTCTTGGGCGCCATAGCGGCCTTTTGAAGAAAATTTGGATTTTTTTTTCTTCTTCTTGATTTCTTGATATGTTATTCCCGTAGTGTCAAGGCACCTATCCCAATCGCAAAGCAAACACGCTCTCGTCGTCTGGGCAAGAGGTCGTGCGTAGGTAGGTAGGTTCGTTCTGTCGTATCGGCAGGGTCCAGATTAGGGATTGGTACGTCGGATGCGCGTCGCGGCTTCGATCGGTGCCTCGGTTTCTGGACCGTGCTTCAAAGTTTTCGATCGGGTAGCGTCTAGCACGAATATACTTGTGTCGTTTTATTTTTTCCAGCTTCGTCGACTGGTTTATGATTAGACCGATGGACGCAGTCTTGTTGACCAGGCGTGTTTGGGGAGGCTAAGAGATGCGTCTAGCACTCTAGCTGCCTCGGCACGCGTCGAAGTTGACGGGCTAGCCAGCAATTACCCCTAACCCTCAGTAGCCATACCAAATTACCGCGAATCAACAAGGGGACCCGCCCCATCAACAACCGTGCTGCCTCGCGTCAACTCAACCAAGTCTTCATGTCAAACAGTTATTATGTCACGAGCTTTGCAACTGAGGCTATCACGGATGGCTATATGTCACAAAATACCTTATCTATGGTAGACTTTCCAGCGCTGTTACGAGGAATAAACTACCAGCATTGCCAATCTAAAGCGCGAGCATTTGCCAACGCCCACAAAAAACGAAAGAATAGACATTGGATACAGACTAAGCCGTGGTCCCTCCTCTATTGAACCATATAATGGACGCTTTTTCTTATTGAAACGTGGGTGCAGTGCAACGGTGTAGTGTCCAGAGACAGCTTGTGTGACGCGATGTTTTGCTATGTGCAGGAATGAAAAAGTACAACCGTTGGTAAAATGAAATAGATAGTAAAACCATATCCCCCCCTTGTCATTTCCACAAATACTTTGTCGAAAAGGAAGACTTGTGGAATAAAGTCAGGAAAAATAAACTCCTATGTTCAGGGCTCTCGCCCTCCCTCATTGGCCCTTGGCAAAATATAGCTTGTGGTGCCAGAGGTGGGTTGAGACGAGAGAGAGAAGACATGAAGCCTTTCGGATCTCGTGCGTGAGAGCTAATGCGCTGTCTTGCGTCCTCATGCTGGTCATCAAAATATAAATATGAAAAGGAAATCTCCCATTATTGCCATGAAACACATGAAGCGAATATGTGTTGCATAAGCCTCACGCCGCCACCAGTGCCTCGGCGTTCAGGCGCACGGAGAGCGTACATTATACGATATGGCTCGTTTGGTGTAGGCAAGGCCCGCATGGATGGCATCGCTGACTTCTTTTCCGAGAGTCGTCGATTGCCGTGGCTGGGGGCAAAACTGTCCAGTCCTTGAGTGTGGCCAGTGCTAGGTGTTTCTGATGATTCGTCGTCGCAAGGCAGAGAGATCATTGGGTCGAGGCGCCATCCTTTGACTTCCAAAACTGCATCAGGCGACTCAGACGCTTGACTTTGCCTTGCTTGTTCTTCTTGTTGGCCTCCTCCGATTCGAGAGAGACCTCTGTCGACAACTTGCTCCGCTCGCCATGGGAAGTGCTGATCAGACGACCGATGCTTGCCAAGCTACCCCTGCGTCCCCCGAATGGAGATGAGAAGGATGCCGGGCGCTCTCCTCGAACTGGCGGTTGCGAAAGTTGATGCATGAATGCACTCTCCCTCGTCATCGTCGAGTTGCTGCTGGTGAGTGAAGGAATCTCCATGGAAATTCGCACCTCGGGCCCCGGTTCACCCATCAGAAGGGACTGGAACGTGTCCTCTGTCACGGATGATGGCGCCGTCGAGATTCGATTTCCGTCCTCGTACGACATGGGCGAGCGTGGAGATGGGAACGAAGACGAATGGCCAATAGAGTAGGGGCTAACAGGTGCCAGCGAGTGGGTGGGCAGATGCAAGGGGCTGACGTCCACCGGTGCCAAGTCCTTGCCCTTGAACACACGACGAGGAGAAGGGGTCGCCGAATCCGATCCATTCTCACCCATCGTTTGTTGCTTGTCGCCGCCTCCCCACTTGGCGACGGGTGACTCTTCCATGATGATCTCGTCGTGGAGTGAGCTGGCGGAGTAGTCCGAAGTAACGCCCAGGCTTTGCTGCGTCCTATCATCGTCGCTCAAGCCGCTGAGACCACTCCCTTTGTGGCTGAGGGCACGTGACGAGGTACCGTCGTCTTCGTAGTCAGATGCTCTCACTGATGGAGAACCGTGAATCTCGGGTGTGACTCGGATGTCAACGTTCGGGCCTTGACCGTCCTGGACACCTTGGAGGCCCGCTGAGGATCCAGCACTGTGCGTCCTGTTGTTCAATTTGCCGTCTTCTTCCTCCTCCTCCTCAAAGACATCAGCCATGGTGGAGTTGCTGTTGTAGCGGGGAAGTCCCGCCCTGTTGAAAGGAGGCATCTCGGGTGCACTTTCAGCCCGCCGGTGCTGATAGTTCATACCAGGACCGCTGAAGCCATTGAGCCGAGCAGCGCTGTGGAGAGGTCGCTTCGTCAGACCGCTTGCCCGTTGGGCGGCTTCCCACTCCGGATTTCGCGGTAACGGCGTGTTGAATGGCCCGAGGGCTGCATCGAGATCAATCATGGGAAACTGGGCCTCCTCTGCTGGTGGGGTGTCTGGCCTCGGGATGCATGCGACAGAGTCTGTTGGGATGACATCTGGGGATGTCGCTTGTTCGACCAACTCGGCACCCAAAGCGTCGGCCTTCTCCGTGCTGCCTACGCTAGACCGCACAACTGCTGCAGTTGGTGTGACGCAACGACCTTTGGAAGGCTTCTTGCTGTGGCGTGATTTTGTCTTTTTGGTCAATATCGAGCCAGCCCAGGATTTGACCTTCTTCTTTCTCATCTTGCCGCTCTTTCGGCTGCCTGGTTTCTGCGCAGCTGCCTCTTCCTCCGTCGGGAAATCAGGTGCGGTATCGCTCTCGACGCCGATTGACGAGCTTGATGAGTTGGCGTCTTTGGTCGCCGTGTCCGACGAACTTGCGCTCGACCTTCGGGCTTGTGTAGGCGACATTGACCCTGTGAAAGGCTCGAGGCCGAAGAAAGACCAACGCTTTTGCGCCCTGCCAGGGCTAGGTGTGTCTGGTCCGGCTGAAGCATCTGCGGCAGCGATCTTCAGAAGGGGAATCGAATTGCGTCGCTGGGGAGACTTGCTTGAATGGTCGACAACAGAGGCCAATGACCGATCGAGAACCGCGCCCGCCGTGCTTGGTCTAGGGTCCGCCGGATTGCGCGAAGGGGTAGGGCTGAGAGCGTAGCTATCAGTGCGCTCACAGCTGACGATGCTCGCGAGCGAGATGATGGACGAAATGCTCCCAGAGACAGAGTGACTGGGCCGAGCAGTCATGGTACTGGAGGTATCGCTGGACACCAGGGACAACGGTCGAGGAATGAACTCCAGAGTGTCCGAGAAACCAACCCGTGCGCGGCTAGCGGGCTTTTCCTGGTCGTTTTCGCCCTCCGGAGTTGGCTCTGATGTCTCTTGAGCATCCATACAGGGTTCTTCGACCTTGGCAGTGTCTGAAGGTTTGTGATCCATGAGACTTTCGGAAAGGCTAGGAAAGGATACGGTCTGGGCTGATTCGTTTGTGATGGGGCTCGACGGTGCGCTGCTGCCCCTCGGTTGCGGGTTCGCGGGCTTCAAGATTGCTGAAAGATCATGACTAGAAATGGCAGCCGAACGCCTGTGAGCATGCCCTCTGCGTGGGTTGGTGGTGGGCTTGAGCTGAGGTGAAGCGAATCCACTCTCGGACTTTGTCGGGCTGGTACTAAGCACGGTTATAGCATCTCCACTGCGAATCTGTCCTCCGACAAACTCGCTACCGCCTCGTTTGTGGCCATGGCCGCCTGGCCTTGTGGGAATCGCACGGGGTGACGGAGGCGTTTGTAATCCGTGCGGTGACTGCGGAGGGCTAAGGAACGGATGCTCAACTTGTGGTGATGGTGCTATTCCGGCACCAGGGTTAAACTTGAAATCGGGGAGCAAGGGCGATCGACCAGTCGAGGGTCGCTCTGGGTTAGGTGAGCGACCACCCGGGTTGAAAGAGAATTCTGGGAGCAACGGAGACAGCGACGCTCTCCTCGTGACGCCGGCACTACCGACTACACCTAGGTGAGACGAATCCGCAAAAGACTTGGGTCTGCGCCCACTTGCCCGCGAGTAGGAGGAAGGGGCAGAGGCGGGTGAAGCCCGAGCCGGAAAGACGAATGGCGGATTTGGTGGTGGGTTTCGTGGCGATGACTGGTTTTGGTAAGACTCGCTTTCATCCATGTTCTCCCCCATCACAGCATTCTGTGCTGGTAGGGAAGACTGGGAGGCCGTGGATGGCTCCAGGGGTACATTGGGGCCCAGCATAGTTGCCATCATCGCCCCCAGCCGCGCTGCGGCACCAGAATGGACAGGAAACTACAAAGACAGTGGGGACATGAGATTATCGTCGTTGGAGGTTAGGGGACTCCTTTTGAATGCGTTGTGCTGTTTCGACTACAGCTGGTCGTGATCGTGCGGCTCGAGACTCGGGGATGGGGAGCGTTCGAAGGGCTATGGTGACCGTGGAAAGACTGGTTGATAATGGCTGTGGTCAGCGAAGCGGGCTCTGGGCACCTTCGGAGAGTGCCTGGCCTTGCTTACGATTCGACGGGCGTGAGCGTTTATCAATGATGGCTTTGCCGAGGGGGAACGACGGGAGCGATTTGCGAGTAGTTATTAGGCAAATGCCGCCAGAGACCGAACTCGCAAAGCGGGTTTATGTGTTGGATAATGAGCGGACGGTCAAGACCAGCGCGAATCTCGGGATTGACGCTTGGAATTGACCCTGTGTTGGAGTGACGCAAGAGGAAGAATGAGGATTGTGAGATGGTGAATGAATGTGATGGGGTTGTCGAAGTGGGAGCGTAGGGAAAATAGGTAATACGGGAGGTTTCTTGGTCGGAAAGATTGAGAGGCAGTGGATGGTAGTGGGCCGGGGCCTACCAGGGAAGGGGAAGAGGGAGGAGCCAGGGCCAGGGCCGGGGCCAAATAGAAGCGCGCACAGCAGTGGAGGCGGGAAGACACACCCCCCCAGCCACTGCACTGTATTCGCAAGGTAATTAAGATAAGGTGTAGAAGGTATTGAGTACTTGACTGATTGACTGCGAGCCGAATCAAAACCAAAAGCAATTGTAAACCTGAGCGGGAAAGAAGGGAAAAGGAAGCAAAAGTAGCAGAGCAGAAGCAAGCCGGCGGCCCTTTGGACGGTCCAGTGGGTGGGGGGAAAGCGACCAAACCAAACCAAACCGGAAAAAAAAAAAAAAAAAACAGAGGGCAGAGCGCCAAGGAGGTCGATGTTAGTTGCCTTGGAGCACGCACTGTGCCAAATTTAACGACGGGCTCCCCTGGCCGGCCTTGGTCAGCCACTGAAGTGTCTCAAAGGCATGGGCCTGCCTAACAAAAGGCAATGCGATGCCAAAAACACCGGACAGTGCAGTACAGTGCGATGGGAGTGGGAATACGGAGTGGGGGATGCCTGCAATGCTAATTGCGTTGTATCCATTTTGGGGAGGCCGATGCGACGCAGCAGCAATTGTCTCTGTCTGTTGTCTCCATCAAGAGCAGCACGCTGTGAAAGAAATTGGCTGCTTGAGCCTCCCGTCAGGTTAGGTGAGGTCGGGCCAGGTCAGGTCGGGACAGGTCAGCTGGATGTCGAGAAACACGTTTGCAACTTTGTTTAGAGAGGCAGGCGGCCACTTGATGAGGCCAAGCCCAGATCATGTTTGCTTCTTCCTTTTCTTTTACCTGGCGACGACGACGACAACGAGGCACTCGCTCACAGGGGGGATCGCTCGCCCATCCATATCCGCCCAAGATCTCCAGGGCAATCAAGCTGTCAGATCTTAGGTGAAACGTCTAGGCCAACCTACAATACGTACGTATTAGCTCTGTGAGCACGGCAACGCAGGCCCGTTCCCCCCCTCCTCCCAAGATGATCCAATCCCCTTCAATTTGCAGTTAATGACACCAGGGCGGGCTGTCATTGGCAGGGAGCAGTGCAAACAAAACTTTTTTTTTTTCTTTGTGTTTTTTTTTTGTTGTTTTTCTTGTCGGACAACAAAAACCTGCCGCACTGTCCTCGCCGAAAAAAGCCGTGGGCGACTCGAGATTTTTGAGTTTGTGTTCCTGGCTAGATAATTGAGATGATACAATCGTCCAAAGGCAAAGTAAACACTGGGCCGTTTCCGTGGCTGTAGTTTTGTACACCAAAGACAGTGTCTGGTTCATTCGGTCTCCCAGCCGCGTAACATTGTGACGTGTAATAATTTTTCCCTGTCATCTGCCTCAATCAAGTGTAGTGCTCATTTCGCATCGCCAGCGCATCGATCACATTTTGTTTGGTTTTTAGAATTGCGGTGTATTGTGCTAAGTGATGATAATTAGTATATTGTCAGTTATCAACAGAATTAAAACCTCCTCCCAAGGTCTTCATCTCGACAATAACCCCCCCGTTATGCAGGGGTCCATGGGCCATTTCGGCAAACGGGTAACATTAGAGTGACGAGAAAGACGGATGTGGGAAGTCGGTAATAATAATACCCCGCTATCCATTTTACCTCCATTTTACCATCAAGCGCAGAGAGGAAGAGAAAAGCTCAAAAACAAAAGAAAGGAAAGAGGAAAAAAGGAAAAGAAAGGGCGGGACAAACCCTGTCGTGCGCCTCGTCCTTGAACCCCCCGTTTCATTGTGCCTTTCTTTTTCCTTTGCCCGCTGAACCTCGCTGAATTAAACATGTATGGCGTCCCATGGGCCCAGGGAACGCCTTGAATGACGGTCACAGACCTGAACCTAGGACAAAGAATATTACAGCCGCGCAGATCTCCCATGGGAAGAGAAGAAGAAACAACAAAACTCAAAAGATTGGATGCGTCCCCCGGTATCAACATGTGTCACGTAGATTCACGTTTGTGTAGCACCACCCGGTTGCACTGCAGTAATATCGCGCGCGGCATTTGGTCTGCAGCACGACAAAATATCAGAGGCCCACGCACCGCACCGCGGGCGTCACTGTAACGCGCGCGTGCGCAGGAACAAGGCACCCCCCCGTGTCTCTGATCCGGCCCGCGGTGAACAACGGCGGGCCAAAAACAGTCTGGGTGTTGTAGGCATGTAATTAAAATTATTAATTAATTAGGTAGTCTCCCAATAGTTCTAGCCCTTCGGACAATGAGTGCTGAGAGTTTCGACTACCACCGCACGTACAAAAGGTAATGTAATGATTCAGGCTTTTCAACGCGGCTCCAGAGCCGAAGCCGACCTTCCTCCTGCCCTCCCTCGCTCCTCCCTCCGTCTCCCTCCCCGCTCTCCATCATGTCTGTCTCCCTTGTCTCTTGCAGAAGGGCTTTTTTGTTCTTCGCTTGCTTCTTTGTCACTTGTTAGCTCGCAGCCACACTTTTGCGCGCGCGCCCCGTCGCCCAAACGGAGACTTTGTTGCGATCGGTCAGCCCGTCGGATCCATGTTTGCTGGGGACAACCCGGGGAACGCGAACACTTTCTTTTTTTGTCTTTTTTTTTCCCACGTACTGTATGTAGTAAGTATTATTATGTCTTTGGAACTTTGTAAATAAAAAAGGGCGACTGGGGGATTTGGTGGAGCTCCCCCTCAATTGAAACACTCTTGATTGCACTTTTGACGACAATGGCGCAAATTACGTACCGAGTGTGATTATATTCCTTTCTTCTCAACGTCTCTCTCTGTCGAGTCAAGATTGGTCCAAAGTAAAATTGAAGTACAAAATTTCTGCCGAGCACCAGATTCCAAAGGAAATGAATGACACTTTGATCCCGTTGGGGAGGGGTTCCACAAAGGCCTCTCGGACTATGCATATGATTATTTCAGAGGTGCCAAAGTTTCCAAATAATTTGTTTGTTGAGGTAGCTAATGTTAAATATATATATAGGTAGTTTCCGGTATTGGTAATATTACCTTCTATCTCTTTGGCCCCTCTGCTGTAAAATAAGTAAAAGAAATCATAAAACGAGTATCTCATCCTCATTCAAAGTGATTGCCGAGTCCTGCTCTCCCTATACACCGACAATTAAACCCGCCCACCCTGGACAAAATTGGACAAACACACAACGCGGAGTCGACAGCGGCCGCGACGGCTGCTGCCAAGACGCTCCCGATTAAGGGAGATATAAACATAATACAGCCTAATTACAGAGTCATAAGGTAATCAAGTACAGACGTAGCGCCAGCACCGTCAGCCCTGCATGACGAAGGGGGAGGGGGACACCACGCAAAGGGTCTATTCTTGCCAGCCAAGAGCCAATGTCTTTATCGAGACCGGATACCTTGCATAGGTAGGTATGTGGCTGTTTGCAACCTTGTATCTATCTCGATAGGCGCAGTTTCTAATTTCCCACATGCTCGAATCATTTGCCCGCAAGGCCATCAAGTCCAGAACAAGCTTCGCGACGCCATCGAACACCAGCTTCAAATGCGGCTAGAGGGGAGGGGTTTGGCGGCCGCCGGGTAAATTACCTAGATACGATACGATACACGAATGAAATCGACCTCGATCCGGCCGATCGGCTAATTACTAAAAACTAGTTTTTGTATGATTATTGTTTATCTTTTGCAATCGATCACAATGTCCCACGTGTTGCTCTATTGAATTCCCAATTCCCCTAGTAATGATATGTATGACATCTGTATGTCTATCATTAATATTTGATGTCCAAAAGTCGGATTCCCAATTCCGTAGCCAATCCGGGCCACCGCGCGGGTAGTGTCACAGAACCCGGAAAGTGGCTCGAAAGAATAAGAAAAAAAAAAAGACAAGACACAACTCGTCTCCCCTGAACTAGACATGAGGGTGTCGCGAACAGCTCGCTGCATGCGGCAGGTGTTCGATCCATGCCCGCGCCGAGAATAATGTCTAAGAATATCGCGCCGCCCATGGCCCGTCCACACCCGCGTCCCAGGCGCCCAGCCCAGCCCAAGCCAGCCCCCAACCACACAACTTGGCCGAGGAGGAGGGGAGGGGAATCTTTGAGCAGCATTGCATATACGCTTATTTCGGCACAATTTCGCCTCAGCAACTATAAAAGTACCTTATGTAGTATTTGACTTTTGTTTGTCGTGACTTTGGGGCGGTCAGAGTAGCGGAGGCGGCGCCGGCGGCTACAGCACTTGATGGCAACAATTCCTAAAGCGGCCGCGTGCATACAAACAAAATTTGCAGTCTGAGCCAAGAGATGTAAATGTCCACCAAGCAAACCCGGTCGGCACTTTGAGCCGTTGCCGTCAAGTTAGCCAGTTGGACCCTGATCGACGGGGCTGCAATGCATTCTCTTTCTGGATTGCAGCGGGTTTTTTTTTGGTCGTTATTTTGCGAGTAAGCCGGAGTGAAAGAGCCGGCAAAAATAAAAAGTGAAAGCAAACATACTCAAGGAAGCAAAGTGACAACATGAAACCAATTTGTTGCATATCTGGTGGCCTCTGTAATCTAGTCTAGATCTAGCAGCGCTTTAATTACAATAACGCCCGGGAGTGATCTGTTCGGCTCCAATCGAGCCAGATTTCGAAATAATCAATGGGAGATGCAATCAGATGCGACCACAGCCACGTCGGCAAGCGGGAAGCATACGCGATGCCATCGCTACCTAAAAGCACGACTCATTAAATAAATGGATGGCCCACAGCACATTTGTATCTGTGTACAGTCTTCATGTGTTTTGGGATATCAATGAGCCAAACGCGAGCCACATTTGGTGTTGGTGGCGGGAAGGCGGTGAGCAGGGAAGTGGAGGGACCAAAGTGCGGCACATTCTGCCTTCCTCTTCGGCGGCGCTAATGGACAAAAAAAAAAAGTCACCTCACCGCGACTCAACTCCGAGGCTGATCCGATTTTCATTTGCGCCGCGCAGCCTTTCATCGCTCAACAGCCTGAGACCTAATCTCCGATTGCTTTGATTAATCTAGCAAACACAAATTTTCTGTCCAATACACTTTTTCGTCATGTCATCCAACGAGGCCTTCACAGACAAGGCCGCCGAGCCCCAGACCGCCGCCGCCGCCGGCTCCAGTTTGGGAATGCGGAAAAATGGTAAGGGCTCGCCTCGGGACCGGAACACCTTTGCTGAGATCCCCAGACCCCTGCAAACACACGGGAGTGTATCCTGACAATGGCTCGGGGGGTGATAGGCAAAAACTGGCACCTGCCTCGCAAGGCGTTCAGGCCGGGCTCTGGCTTGACCCCGTACGAGAAGCGCGCCAAGGAGCGCGTCGCTCTGGCCGCCATCAAGGCCAAGGAGAAGGAGATGAAGGAAGAAAAGGAGGCCGAGAGACAGGTGAGCATCTCTATGCGGCCCCAACTCCTATTTAGAAGGGCATACTGACGGGTCTTTTCTTCTTCTTTGTGCTCTAGGCGCGAATCAAGACCATCAAGGATAGGCGAGCAGCAAAGGAGGAGAAGGAACGATATGAGAAGATGGCCGAGAAGATGCACAGGAAGCGTGTTGAGCGGTTGAAGAGGAGGGAGAAGCGCAACAAGGTCCTCAACTCGTAAAGCAAGGCGGGAGTTTCCGTCTAGTTTCTGAAGGAGTTCCTGAAAGACGTGCTGGCTTGGGCTTAGTATCTTATCGGTGCCGGGACCTCAAGCCAAGGGGGTTGGCACTGTTGTGGGCGACAAAGGCGTGCTTGCGGAATAGGCGGGGTGCACTTCCGGACCAGTCTCGGGCGTATCAAGCCTGGATCTCGATGGGAAAACCATGGCTGCTTCGCGATAGGGACAGATGAGGAAGCCGCTAGAGGTCAACGGGCGCGCCACTGTTTCCTAGGCTCGGGTTCTGATGGCGTGCGCCCCGCGGAGATCCAGAGGGGCTGCGGTAGCCCATTGTCAGCCGTCAAAGGTTGACATGATGGGCTCTTCAGGGGGTCGCAAAAATCTCCTGGGCAGCACATTCTGCGGCAAACGCCCGGCGCTTTGAGGGAGGCATGCACAAGCAGACTACGGTACACTGTGTGGTCTTCCATGAACCTAGGCAAAGGCGGTACGTCGATGTTGGCTCGATTTTTCGATTCAGGTTCACGAAAGAGAGAGGACCAACTTAATTGTACAATAATTATGACGACGAGACATCTAAAACTTCTACCTACTTAATCTGAGTGAAGCTGAAAACGTACGACCTGATATTACATTGTAGGACGTTACTTTTTGGCAACATGTGCATGTGAAGAAGCCGTTTGCGACCGGCCAATGGGGAAATGGCATGGGGTCCCAGGGCAATCCGTGCCACAACGCAACGTCATCCCTTCTCGCAAAACTCGTGCCAGGGAGCCAGGTCCCATCGCTAGGTACCTAACATTGCTTTCTCAGACTGGCGTCGAGGCAAGGCGCCTCCAACCAAGATTCACCGCTCTTCGACAACAGCCCAAATCATCCCTTTCCCTGTACAGCCTAAAACTCCGCAGCAGTTCCTCGCACGGCTTGGACGCCAGCCGCAATAGCGTCTTTCGGGCCGAAAGGGGCCAAAGAGAGCGATGTCTGGCCATGGAGCAATCGCCGAGGCGCTCAGTCTTCGGAATCTCCACGCGCCACCGCCGCCGCAGCCCTCGTCGACGAGCACACCTTCACCCTCGGGAAGAAGAGAACAGCACCAGAACCAGGCACGGCCCAGGCACCAGATAAAGCGATCCATAACCGAATTCTCGGCGCCGATAAGGCTGCACAGGCACAGCCACTCCTTCAGCCGGCGGAACGATGACAAGGTGTCGTCGTCGTTGGCGGTGCATCAATCGGCGGCGCCCCTGACGCATCAGCACCAGCTACCCCACCACAACCACTACTACAACCAGCAACAGCCCGGGATGCTCATGGCGCGGCCGTCGATGGACGGTGGGCCGCGGTCGGAGGGTGTCACACCCTACAACCTCAGTCCCAACCCGAGCCGCAGGGCCAGCATCATGGGCGACGACGGCGGCGGGGCGCCTGGGTTCCGGCTACCCCTGTCGTCTGTGGCCACGCCGGAGCGTAAGTCGCTCAGGCAGGAGGATCCGGTTGCGGAGCGGGCAAAGGCACAGGCTACTGCTAGGTACGATCTTTTCGACTTTATGTCGTTGTCTTGGTATTCTGTTCTACGGCGCTTTTCCTTGTCCGGTTCCTGACCACCATGCACCTGTTACAGAGCCCTCAAGGCAGTCGCAGACGACTTCACCTCGGCATCCCAGGACACGTCCCGCCGTCTGGACGAAACGTACGCGTCCATCTCGGACAAGCTGGATGCACTGCAACGCACGGTGGCGGACATGCAGGAGCTCGCGGGCATGTGGCGCGAGGGGGCCTCGTCCTTTGCGGCCGAGACGGCGGACCTCGTCGACGACGTCAACAACCAGATCGAGTCGCTGGGCACGTACGAGCCGCAGCGGGAGCGGATAGAGTCGCTCCAGTCGCGCATACACGAGGGCCGCGAGCGCATTCAGGCCTACAGTGACCGCGTCGAGGTGGTCAGGGACCGCATCGACGGGTGGGAGCGCGCCGACAGGGAGTGGCAGGAGCGGACGAGGCGGCGGCTCAGGACGGTATGGATCATCACATCCGTGCTGGCGCTGGCGTTCCTCGTGCTGTGGCTGTTTGTGGCGGGACTGGCGCCGCCCGAGGAGACTGGAGGTCTGGAGGGTGACTCCGGGGGCG
Source organism: Pseudopyricularia cyperi (assembly GCA_031306065.1). Lineage (NCBI taxonomy): Eukaryota > Fungi > Ascomycota > Sordariomycetes > Magnaporthales > Pyriculariaceae > Pseudopyricularia > Pseudopyricularia cyperi. The sequence continues at coordinate 1,125 of JASAOQ010000874.1, read as the reverse complement.
GCGGCGCGACGGGGCAGCCCCCGCCTTGGGTGCGGACCGTTTTGGAGGGCGGGGCCGTGCCTCCTGACCTCGGCGAGGGAGCGGTGGGGGATGAGGACGGCGTTGCTGCGGGGGTTCGGTTATTCAAGGCACTTGGGACCGGGCTTGACGATAGCATGAACGGATCCGAGGAGCGTCTTGGAGTCTTTGATGAGCTTTGAGCTGGGACACCAAGCTATTGTTCCACAAGCCTCTCTGTATTGCTCCCGTACGCATGCGTCGCTTGTATAAATTCGATGTATGACAGTATGGAGTATGGTTGATATTGGATGTTATGCACGGTCTGAAGGACCGTTGTTAGATAACGGCAATACTCTCCGCGGATACAAGATGTGTGGATTGGCCCCAGACAGTTCGGTGCGCAGCAATATCATATCCGTTACCATCCATGGCAAAGCCAGGGATACTGACCAACCGGTCTGGCCGACGGACGGAATATATATCTACATTCGCGCTATTGCCATGATATGAAGTAGGTCGATGAAATATCGAGGCGTCCGGGCGTATCGGATTGGGTTATCATATTATTTTCAGAGAAAAAAAAAAAGGTCACGCGGTTTGTGTGGGATGCAACACTACCAAGTATGCAGGACCACATGTAAACAAGAGAGTAGGGGAAAAAAATAGCTCGGCACAACTGATGACAGCTCAATTCTTGAGTCGCTGACATCATGAGAGACATGCACGAGAGACAAAAGCCCTTTGTCGGATTGTGTTACCACGTCAGCCTGTGCCCAGGGTGTTTGTTTTCGGACTATCTAGTCTAGGTCAAGCTGTAGCTAGGATATAACTCTATGTATACCTGATGAATGATTGTGCCATAAACAAGATCGCCAATCTCCGTCTACCGAAGCAGCTAAAAGAAAGGGAGAAAAAAAAAGACAAGAAAAGCTGACGCGGCTATGCGTCCGCCTTGCTTAGAGGCTTTTTTTGAGCGGTGCCGGCGGGGGATTCATCTCGGGATGGCCGTTTCGATTGGCCTGCGCCGGGTGGTTCGGCTTTGAGCGGTACCTTGCGGAGTGTACGGCTCTACTGCATGTTGTCTTGGAGTTGGCAGTCATCCGTGGTTTTCTCTTGGGGGGGGGG
>JASAOQ010000872.1:0-12971 GCA_031306065.1 Pseudopyricularia cyperi | reverse complement strand
AAATATATCTGATATGTTTGATATGTTATATATCAAATATAGCAAATATAGCAAAGCCAGGCTGCGAAACAGCTTTACGGATATATAAGGACATTTATTACCATATAGATAGTTTTAGTTCTAAGATTGCTTACCAGTAATTAACCTCGTTAACACCATCGATTATACTATCAGTTATTTATCAGAACCCTTTGCACTGCTCTATTGCTTTCAACCCACTGTACCCTACCATAGGAACAGGCCCCCGATACTTGATCGTAACATGCTTGTCCTATGTTGTAAATTGTATGCTTTTGAATTATATCTTATCTGCTCGGGGCTATCCACACGCATATTTAGGAAGTCTTTACCGTGAGTTTACTTGTGCTAGTGCCCCTGATTAATGTGTGTATATTTGCTTGGAATGATCTGGTAGCTGGCAGGTGTGCCCTTTTTATACATCTTTTCATCTACCAGAGACTTAGCATATTAGTGGTGTATATCTATATCATAATAACCATAATATAATTTCGGCGATCCCATTTCCGTGTAGCTCCTCTTAAAGGGCGCCACCGCGGTGTTTCATTGTGGTCATTCCAAGACTATTCATCTCTTTTTCGCGTAGGTATTTTCCCTCCAAAAGCAGGGAATTGAATATTAAAAGGGGTCTGAACCGTTTGGCGAAAAAAAGGGAACCATATGTGAGGATTCTGGTTGTCCATTTGGCAAAAATACATGGTTAGCTAAAGATGAAGTTTTCCCACGTTTTCACATCCATTTTGGGCGCCGCAGTCCTTGCAAACAGCCTTGATCATCAGTAACTAACCCCTTTTTTTTCCTTTTCTAAAATTTTATTCTTTGTGGAGAGACCCAAATGTCGCCAACTCTTGCTTATTTACGGCCCTATGTAGATTTGTCCCCCGCGGCCTCGAACATATAGACAAGAACAACGGCTCACCCTTCAAAAGTGCCGAAACTCCTGCCAGCCAGCCCGAGAAGCGAGCCACCCTTGACAACAGGGCAGCAATCGGGCAATCTCCCGTGCCTGCTGCGAGCCAGCTCAAAGACCGTAATGCTGGCGGAGGAAATCCAGAATTGCTGCGCAGGGGGGCCGTGTTCCCCCGAGACGACGACGACGAGGTTGTGATCATCAGGGGTCATTTCTCATCCGTGACAAAAGACCAAAAAATCACCGTCTCCTTGGAGCCGGGCACAATAGCGCTATTCTTTTTTCGTGATGAAAGTCGAACAGTCGCCTGTGTCAGACCTTTGTCCGCGGCGGTAGACATCGTTGAGATTGCAACCACAACCGCCCTGGCGGGTAGAACTAATCACATTACGGTTTATTCGGAATATTCGGCAAGCTCCCCTGAGGCGGTTGGAATTATGGGAGCTATCAGGCTCGCGTTCCAAGAGACCGATGTGCCTTTGATCCGCTGGAAGATAGTGGGGGATCCGGGGTTTCATTTTTATCTAACTGTTAAAGCTGACAGTGAGAAGGTTTTGAAGTACAGGAGCGTTAGCAAGTTGATTGCTAGCCTTCCCTCCGCTTCGCTCCAGAGGCTACCAAGCTCCTGACGGCTGATGGCAACGTGAACATAATCTTTGTAGTGTTTTTCAGACGATAGTTTCAGTCCGTATCGGCTGGTTTGCGAGTGATTGCATAACTGCTGAGAAGCTGCAACGACTGTTATATTCACTGGACAGTTGAAAGGACAGCGGTGGCAGAGAGAGAATATCGTAATCAAAATTGATTTGATCTTCCTGAAAATAGATTGTAGACATAACCAGCTGGGCAGCTTATTAATGAAACTTGATATTTGAGAAACAAGCTGATCTGGTAAGTAGAATCCAATACGAATAATATTATACTATTTTCTTGAAGAATCTTATAATATGATCAGATAATTGTACATCTAATATGTAGCTGATTTTACTTGTGTATGTATTTATACACCGTTCTATCATGTTTATATGATATGTTTACCCGCCTTTAGAGGATATATCCGACCTAGGTACCAGGTACCCGATCAACAACATCGACTTAGTAATCGATGGGGCTGTGCTTTGGCGATGACGTAATCTCGTGGCGTTTTCGACGATGGAAGCTCACGGTGGTGGGAGCTGGAGCTGGAGCTTGACCACCTCGCCGCCCAAACAATGCAAAACCCCTCACAGCCTACGTACGGCACAATCGTATCGGGCGTACCAGGGACGAGCGAGGCCTTTCCTGCGCTAGTCTAGGCATACCACCCATGGCGCCCTCGCAATGACCAGACGAGAGTCTATCCTCTCTCACCTCCGAAGACGGTTCCATTCATCCTAATCCAAAATGTGCGGCAAGCAAACACACATTGCCCTTTTATAACAAGCTACCTTCGGACAGGCTGGGTGACTGACCTACCACTTCCACCCCCGCCCGCAGGATCGACCCCCAACTGCGTATCCGCCGAGCCATCCGCGCCAACGACAACCTCCTCGTCCGTCGTATCCTCCGCTCCCACCCGAATCTCCTCCATAACCCAGACTCGAACGGCCCTCACGACGATGCCGGCAATTCGAACCTGCACCTCGCCGCCAAGCTGGGTCACGTCGAAATCGTCCGTCTGCTCCTCTCCCTCGGCCACGAGGCCCGGTCCATCGGCCCCGCTCTCAACGACCTGCACCAGACCGCCCTGATGCTAGCCGCCGGAGCCGGCCACACCGAGTCCGTACAGGCCATCGCCGAGAGCGACCCGTCCGTCATTCGCCGCCGCGATAGCCGGGGCCGCGATGCCATCATGGAGGCCGCCCTAGGTGGCCACGACACCTGCCTGCAGATCTTGCTCACCTATGTGCCCGGTGGCCCCGTCGAAGCCGTGCGCCAGGCCGACCTCGAGGGCAACACGGCTTTGCATTTTGCCAGCAGCAAAGGGAACCTGCTCGTGCTTCGCACCCTGCTAGCCGCTGGTGCGGACCCGGACCGGAGAAACATTTGGGAATGGACCGCCGTCGAATACAGCCAGAGCGTGCAGTCCGAAGTCTACCTCAAGAACCTGATTGCCGATATGGACAAGAGGCGTGCCATGAAACGGGAGGTCGCGAGGGAAGATCCCAGGGTCGGCGGCGGGCTTCGGATGGTGCGAGATCAGTATTTTGCCAATGATTGAGGCGAACAGCTTCATGCACGGGATTGTTCTTTTCTTCAACGCGCTTCTCCGACACAGTCAATCGAATGGGAGGCTAAAAGGAACGGAACAAACGCGAAAGCATTCGCCTAACGGCAAAGCTTGAGCGCGCCGCGCCATTTTTGTCGTGCTATATCGATCGCCACGTGCTGGTCCAGCAATTCTGTGCTGGTTTCCCACTCGGTTCTGCCTGGATGGTGCACGAGGGTCACTTGGAGCCAGTCTTGGGACCACGGAGAAGGGTGACTCAGCCGCTGTCACCATCAGACGAAGGTTGCAAGACATTGCGGACAATGCTCACTGCTAGGTTATTCACCTGTCGTTTTTGACTCAGGGTCCTTGGTATCCTTCCGTTTTCTGTGAATCGACATCAAAGTCGACCCAATATGGAATTTGGCTGTGATCCGTCAATGGGATATATCAATTCATCTCGAAAAGGGGCAAGCGACTCACCTGTCGAGTTGACTACCGCCTCATACTGTCAGCCTCTTTGGATGACAGGTCTCGTGCTCTTCGGGCATAAAAGCAGCTGTTCCCGCCATTGCGGTCGATACCGGGACCAGTCATTACAACACTAATCTACCAACCTACCAGCCCACGCCTACAAGCTTGCTCCAGTAGCTCTCCTAGAGACACGCAGTGTCTCTTGCTATCAAACTGGATCGTCAATCCCACGGCCGACGGCCTGCTTCATCTCACTCGTCCCACACTTCTACGCACCCGTCGATTCCCAACCTCAGATTCCCACACCCAGCCGTCAAGTGCATCATCGGCCAGTACTTTCTTTCCATAGGCAACCCCCGCTACTGGGCCTGGCTCATCGTCTGCAGCTTCTTTGACGCCGACAACAACGAGGTCTGGCATAAAGAAATCTTCATCTCTCAGAACTGTGAGCGTGGTTACAGTCCCTCGACACGGCAGTACGACACGGGCCCTCTTCCGCCACGTTTTGCCGCTTTGGGTCAGTTCCTTTCTTTCTTTCCTATCATCTGTCATTATAGATGCACATAAGCGAAAACATGTGCACCGTGACACTGTGACTTTGGACTGGTCACCCCTTTGCCTGGCCATGGCCTAATTGCCGTCATGCATCGGCGATGACTTGAACAGTCAAGTGACTGTTCTGTCCGGTCAATACTTAAATCTGCTCCCATGCTCTCCATGCTTCCCCTCTAACTTCAGTACAGGTCAGTTTCCACACCCCAACGACGACCTCTCCAACATTCGCATCCGCGGTTACAAAGTAGGACGGAGAACCTACGACATAATCAACAGCCAAGTCATCGACGTCACCCATCCAGCCTCTCCTGTCGTCGTCCGTCCTACATCGGCCACCACTGCAGTCCCCGTTCAGCCTGCACGGACTAGCACGCCAGCATCGACGGGCGCTCGCACGGCTGTCCGTCCCACCTCCGGGTCTACATACATCTCTGCACAACAAGCATTGAACTCGGCTTTCCACGGACAGCATCCGGCTGTTCGCTCAACGCCTCGTTCTTCATACGTTTCTGCATACCAAGCGTTCCACCCGACCTTCCACAGCCAGCACCCGTCTGTTGTAAGGCAGACACAACGACGCTGAAGTATCGTTCGCGATCTTGTCAAGGACGTTTGGTTCTAACCTCTGCAACCACATCCAATAATCACCGTAAGTAACGCCCCTTTTTCTACACCTGCAGTCCAGCTTTAACACCCATGCCGTCAAACTCAGCTCATAATAGCCTGATAATATGTCGGCTGCTCAGTCCGGAGGTCGTACCTCTCGCTCCCGATCTCGATCACATCATACAAGCGTCCCGCCCTCTCCCCAACAACCGACTCCGTCGGCACCTGCTGGAACACCGGCATCGCCCATCTCAGCGACGGCAGCAGCCAACGCTCCCCTGCCACCCGTAAACGGTCCTCCTCCTCCGCCTGCAATCCCTCCGGCCCATCAAGCCGCCATGGCGTACTCCGGCAGTGGTTTCAACTCGCGCTGGGGCCCAGACGGCGGCGTGCCACCCCACTACATGTACGGCCAATCCGGCCCCTACATGAACATGACCGGCCCCATGCACCAGGGCGGCTTCGGCTACACTGGCGGCATGTCGATCACGCCATACATGACCCCCTTCGGCATGGGATATCACCAGGCGGCCGTCAACCCCTACAGTGGAGGAGGCTACCCGCGGACGACCATGACTCCTGGCGGCCGACCGCCGTATCCGTACCCGATCCTGGACGGGCAAGCACCCTCGTCCAACATGACGAACAGCACGGGTGGCGTTGGCTGTGAGCCTGGATACCACTACTTTTTCCCACCAGAGCACACCAAGATCCACTTCCTGCGCACTGGGCCCACGGCCCCGTGGCAGCTCCCGCCCGGGACGCACATCGAGTTCACGGCGGCACACGTTCCGACCAACATCACCATTGCGCAGTTGATGAAGGGTTTTGGGGCCTCAAACGCCAACCCTCAGCTCAACAATATCTGGGAAGTGTTGCCGGCGGGCAACGGCAAGTGGTACAAGGGCATGCAGTTCAACGGCGACGACTCGGACGGGTGCAAGAAGACGCTCAAGGAAGTTGGCTGGGACAAGACGAGAAGCGGGCTGCCAGGCGAGAGTCCGGTCGTATATCTATACATTACAAAAAACTGACAAGATAGCTTGCGTCTGTTCTGCGGGGCTGGAGGATCTCAAATGGGATTTCTTTCTCTATTCTTTCGGCATGGGGTTTTGTTCCTCTTCACTTTGTTTCTTTGACATGGCATTTCAATTGTTTCTGTTTGGCGGTTACGTTTACAGAACCTCTACTTGCACATTTGGTAGCATAGCAAGCAGGCGCAATAAATTTGAGGATGAAAGTTTCTTGTTACAGGACAAGTGATTACTTGTTCGAGCACTATGTACTCTGACCATTACCACATTGCCCATCCACCAGATCGTCAACCTTAGCCGCCTCGCCAACGATGCCAGCCTGCTCAAACGGCGCAATGTGTTTGCTCTCAGCTTCAAGTCTGGTAAAGGTGCCGTAAAAGTCGATGGTGTCGGCAGAGCCCAGGTTTTTCGCAGGCCAGATCCGAACAACGATGTAGTACAGCAGGCCGGCGGAGAAGAAACCTGGATGGGCGACGTCTTGGTCAGCTATTTGTCCTTGTACTGATGGGGCCCGCGCTTTTTGTGAATCGTACCAAAAAAGTAGTTTCCCGTGTTGTACTTGACCAAAAATTCGGGAACGTGGACGTCCGGGTCCAGACGGCCGACCATGCCCGGGACGGCGGGCGCGAAGCAGACAATCCAGACGGCGATGGCGCGCAGGTTGAAGCCGTGCGTGTAGTAGTAGCTGCCGTTCTTGTCGAGGGTGTAGAGCTGCGAGAGCTCGATGTTTTGCCTGCGGAGGACAAAGTAGTCCGTCTGCGGCGTTCGGTCAGCACAAATGGCGACGCGGAGTTTCTTTTTTTTTTAAGTGGACCGAGTCGGAAAATGGGATACATACCACCATTATCCCGGTCAGGGGCGCCAGGAAAACGGAAAATGAGGCCATGGTGGCGACGAACACGGAGCTCGTGTTGTAAAACAGCCACGGCTGCACGGCCCACGACAGCGCGGCGCAGATCATGCATCCCCTCCGGATGTTGATGTACCGCGGGAACAAGCCGGCCAGGTCCATGCCGGCCGCGTAGCCGTTGCCCATGATGTTCTCGGCCAGCTGGCTGCACACGAGGCCGAGGGAGCAGACGAAAGCGGCGGCGCGCCGCCCGGGCGTGTAGTCGTCCAGCATCCACTGTATCACAATGTACAGCGGGTTCCAGAAGGGCGGTTCGCCCTTCCACGCCGGCACTTCGAGGCTGGCGCTGGCCGTCAAGATGCCCATGAGCGGCACCACGGTGCCGGGGATGAAGGTGGCAAAGGCCAGGCCGGGGACCTGGTCGCCCTGCCTCTTGGCGAAGCGCGTGAAGTCGGCCTGGTTGAGGATCCCGGCGCTGATGGCGCCGATGCCGCTCGTGATGGCGTAGAACCACGTCCAGGCTCGTTCCGGGTTCGCGGGCCCGGGGCCCCGGAACAGCGGGCCCACGCCGCCGGCGGTAACGCAGGTCCAGACCGTGATGGACAGCATGACGCAAAACGTGACGGCGTTGGCGAGGGCGAAGGGCCGGATGGCGACCTCGGGGCGGAACCACATCAGCGGGACGCTGACGAGCTGGAAGACGGCGAAGCCGATGAAGTCGCGAGTGGCGACGTGGGCGCCGTCCGGGAACGAGTTTGGCAGGTCGAGAAAGGCCCTGCTCCAGGAGCTGAGCATGGCGGTGACGCAGAGGCCGCCCAGCCAGGCCTGGCTCGCGTACCAGACGACGGAAAGCGTGATGCGGATGGCGATGCCGATGTAGCTGCCCAGCTGGCCAAAGACGACGCGCTGGACGACGGTGAAGCCGACGTGCCACTCGCCGCCGACCCAGCCCGTGGCGGTGGCGACGGCGACGACGAAGACCTGCGAGATGAAGAGGACCACGACGGCCTCCCAGACGGCCAGGCCCAGGCCGAGGATGGCGGCGCTGGCGGCCCACGCAGTGATGGTGAACTGGGCGATGCAAAAGAACCACAGATACTGGGGCCGGCCCCAGATGCGGCGCGCCGGCGGCATGGGCGCAATGTCCGGGTTGATGAGGTGCGAGGTGCGGAAGCCGCGGTTGGCCTCGTCTTCGTCCGAGACGGCGAGGCGGCGCTTGAGCGTGGCGAACATGCTAGACGGGCCCGGATGGGTGTCCTGGCTGCTGCTGCTGTCGCTGCTGCCGCCGCCCGTAGATGCCGAGAATGACGGCTGGAGAGGGCCCAGTAGAGGCTGGCGCTCGGCGCCAGCCGAGGAGGACAGGGCAGCCATGGTTGTTTGGCAACTCGCTTGGGGCAGATTGGACAATTGCAGGGTGCGCGGAAGAGGCCGATATTGCTAGTCTAGCTTGTATTGCTGGGCAAAAGCAACATGCCGCAGGCAGGATGTTGTGCAGCTTGGCAACTGGGGTGTGGCCGTATCAAGGTGCAGGCCAGTCGGCGGCGAAGAATGAATGAACCTCTGATCGAAGCAGAAATTTTGGTTGTGACAGGGTCGCCGACGTCCCCACAGACAGCCAAGCAGCCACACGGATGGAACCCATTCTGTCTGTCACCCGGGCCGCCGCGAAATGGGTTGATCCGAGGTGAAGATGGAGAAAAAAAACCGGGTTTGGCACTGAGATGATGGTGGTGATGGCTTGTACCACGTGACAGATTGAATTGATAAGATAAGATCGCGGGATCATCAAGGGTTAGGGCTGCGATAAACATGCTTCCAAGCTTACTCCCGAGCTCCCCTAGGTACCTAGGTAGGCAAGTACCCAAGTACTCACTCACCCTCCAGATAATGATCTCGCCATCCAACCAAACATCGTTAATGGGCAATATAGTACGCAAACACCGGATCCCGCCGAGGTTCGCGCCCCAGATCCCAGCCAAAGCCTCCATCACCCAGCCCAGCCTGCCTGCTAAGATACCCCACCTTGAGGTGCCATCGCAGGGTTACCCATGCCGTCAGCGTCATCTTCCAGCTCGTACCCAAGAAAGAACGCTCGGAGACAGGCATATCTTGTTACCAGAAGCAAGCTGTACGACCCCAAGAGGAAGGTCGTTAACGTCTCATTACGAGTATCATCCATCATTTGCCCGGTCTGGTCCTCGCTTCGAGGCAAGCTGACAGCCCCGCGCCGGTCCCGACACCGGGGCAGATCATGGATAAGCCGTGCCGCACGCCATCTTCAATGACGACAGAACGACAAGATGGCAGGCAAAATATAAAAACTTGGGGGCTACCTCGGCCGCCCAGACCTCTTGGCCCAGATCTCTCTTGGCTCGAACCACCGCTTCCTACCTCTTGGCTGCCTTTCGCCTTGCTTAATTTGACCGCCAGTAATACAGTTTGGCATCATCCAACATGCATGCCACGAGAGCCCTGCTAGGAGCGGCGCTCGTCGTCCTGGCCAAAGCGATCACGCCTGAGGAGATGCTTTCGGCCAACCGCTACTCTGACGCTATCCCCAATCCTTCGGGTGTAAGTCGTTGGAGCCGATACGAGTACCCGGTCCCATTCGATCCTAACACTCGCCACACAGGAATTCGCCTTGTTCTCCGTCAGCAAGTACTCATTCGAGACGGGCACACGACGGAGCTGGTGGAACATCCTGGACACCAAGACTGGCGACATCTCCCTCTTTTTCAATGGTTCCGCAATTTCGGAAATCGTCTTTGCTGGTCCGACCGATACTAGCATTCTTTATGTGAACGGGACAAATGAAGAAAGCGATGGAGGCATCAGCTTGTATGCTGCTGACACGCGTTCCCTCGAGGATGCGTCTCTCGTTGCCTCTTTGCCTGCCCCCTTTTCCGGTCTGAAGGCTACATGCACGTCGTCCGGCGATATCCACTTTTTGCTCAACGCCAAGGCATATGCAAACGGGACGGCTTACAACGAGCAGCTTGCCACAAAGCCGAGGAGCACGGCGCGAACTTACACTAGTATCTTCGCTCGGCACTGGGTAAGAGTCTCGTCGGGAACAGCACGCCGGCCCTCTACCATGCTGACGACTTTGCACAGGACTACTGGCTCACTGCAGAGAAGTTTGCCGTCTTTGGAGGCGTCCTCAAATCGGACGGCAATGATAGCGCGTCCTACTCGCTGAATGGCAACCTGACCAACTATGTTACAGGAATCTGCGATGTGATTTGTGCAGAAAGCCCCTATGACCTCGGCGGTCCCGCAGACTACGAGCTCTCGCCCGACGGCAGCAAGGTCGCCTTCATGACCAAGGATATTCATCTTCCCCTGGCCAATTACACCGCAACCCAAATCTACGTCGCTTCTTTCGCTGGTACAGCAAAAGATGCCGTGCCCATCAACCCCCGCGACAGCAATGCCAAGTACCCAGAAGCCCAGGGCGCCTCTGCCAGTCCGATGTTTTCCCCCGATAGCAGCAAGATTGCTTACAGTCAGATGAGCGAAATCAACTACGAGTCGGACCGCTCGATACTTTATGTAGCCGACGCCAACGGCAGCGTGGCAAAGGGCTTCAACATCACCCGTCTGGCCGGTGACTGGGACAGGTCCGCCGGGTCGATTCAGTGGGCGCACGACGGCGAGACGCTCTTTGTCGACGCTGCGGACCTGGGCCGCATCAGAGTCTTTGCGGTCCCGCTCACGGCTGGCGATTCCTACAAGCCTCGGAACATTACGGACGAGGGCGCCGTCGCAGGCTTCCATCCCCTGCCTGACGGCTCTGTGCTCATCTCGGACTCGAAGATCTGGTCAAGCAGGGATGTGCATTCCGTGGCGGTTGACGGAAAGGGCGAGGCCAAGGTGTTTTTTCAGGCCAACTTGGTCGACCCCGAGCTCGAGGTACGTTGCAATACCAGCCTACACCGCATGGTTTTATTCGTCGTGGTTGTGGGGTGGAACTTAGTTGACAAGTTGCATAGGGTCTGAGTGCGGCCGACGTGTCTGAATTCTACTATTCTTCAAACACTACCGAGAACAAGCAGCAGGCTTGGGTGGTCTATCCGAAAGATTTCGACAAGAGCAAAAAGTATCCCCTGGCCCTGATCACGCACGGCGGGCCACAGAGCGCCCACAACAACGCGTTTAGCACGCGATGGAACCTCAAGGTATGCATACCTGAGTTGGCCATGAAAAAGACTCAATGCTGACTATGCCGTAGGTCTGGGCCGACCAAAACTATATCGTGATCGCTCCCAACCCAACGGCCTCGATGGGCTTTGGACAGAACCTCACAGATGCCGTGCAGGGACGATGGAGCACTGTGTATTGGGACATTGTGCACGTGTGGAGGCATGTCAACGAGACGCTGGACTATGTCGACACAAAGAATGGGATCCATGCCGGCGCATCGTTCGGGGGCTTCATGTCCAATTATGTCAGTACTTTTCGGCAAGAGCTTCATGCCCGATTAGGCTGAAGGTTTGATAACCTAGCCATTCCACGTCGCCCCCCAAGCATTCCTGTCGCAACTCCTCGACTCTCATCTTTAGACTTTTCAAAAGAGAACAAGCTAACCTGCATATAAAAAAAGATCCAAGGCAACGAGCTCGGTAGAGAGTTCAAGGCCATAGTGACGCACGACGGCGTTACCAGCACCCTCAACCAATACGCTTCGGAAGAACTGTGGTTTATGAATCACGACTTCAACGGCGATTTCAACGCGTCGAGCCTCAAGCCCGGAAGCACCTACTACGACAACAACCCGCTGCTGTTCTCGGACAACTGGGCGACGCCGCACTTTGTGGTGCATAATGACCTCGACTTCCGGCTGCCCGTGTCCGAGGGCATCTTGCTGTTCAACATGCTGCAGATCAAGGGCGTGCCGAGCAAGTTCCTCAGCTTTCCGGACGAGAACCACTGGGTCCTCAAGCCGGAAAACAGCTTGGTTTGGCACAATGAGATTTTCCAGTTCATCAACTACTACAGCGGGGTTGATATTTCGACGTCGCCGTTTTGAGTCGAGTGGGAAGGATGTGTGTCTATCTAGAGTGCGGGCAGCAAGGCTATAGACAAGCTTACTGCAGCCAGGCGAGCGTCGATGCGAGATTCGGTATGTACCATGCATGAAAGGGGAACAATGTAGTCCAGGGTCTTTCTTGTCAGTGGAAAAAGCATGCCGTCTGGTTAGCAGAGCACGAAGGGAAGTCGGCGAAAAGATTAGCCTCAAAATGTCTGTTTGGGTGGGTAAATACGCGTTTCTGTCGCACACACCGAACCGCGTGTTTGTCTACTGTTAGTTTCTATTTTAGACCAGACTAGACTAAATTGAGATTTTCGTAGCTATGGAGTTGACCGAGTCTATACAGCAACAGCATCTCTTACTGACTTGTTCCCTGACAATGATCAAAACGGACGCAACGAATGTGAGGGGAAAAGCAGTATAATACACGGTTTTCCCGAGAAAAAAAGCCTAAAGCTGTAGCTAGTACAAAGTTGAATTGCCTTCTGCTTTTAAACTATAGTGTTAACCCGCAAGTGTTTTAGTCGCACACAGGGCCGGTGACCAATCCAACATGCCCCAATATCTTGAATGCATTTTCTGTGGACTCAATTATGTCGGTTGCGGTAGGTAGCAGAAAAGTCTTCACCGCGTGATGCGACCACTTCATAATGAACACCGAGTTCGGGCACTATCCGCCATGTGATACTAGCACCATGAAGGTTTTGCCTGATGATGTTCTTCATCTGAACAGCCACAGGGGAATCTTCAACAAAGGTCGAGTCGATCTGGACCTTTCTATGGCCGTAAATTGTAGCTGTCCGTGCAGCATTGATGGTCAGCTGCGGATAGTTATAGGCACCGACACAGGTGGCTGTTCGACCCCCGTTACCGAAAAAGAAAATCGATGTTGCGCCTGGTGTCAGGTCTACGGTAAGTTCGGTACGTTCATCCACTGTCCGGATTTCACCCAAGCCAACAAAAACATTGGCCCGTGGAACCAAAGCTTGTCTGCGCTGCAATTTCGGGCTGATCTTGCCAGTATCAAGGTTTTGAAGCTGGGCCGCGTCTTGTGAGATGGATGTTTCGCTCGACACCCTCTTGTCGTTCAGAGTGGCTCGGCTTTTGGGGTGGTTGAAAGGATGATCAATGCCGTGGGGAGCAGATCTGGAAAAGGGGTTGCTGGTGAGCAAAAATCTAGAAGCATTGGGATATATGTTTTGAAGTAGGTAGGGAGTGTTACGATCAGGTATCGGGGGCCTGTTCCTAAGGTAGGGTACAGTGGGTTGAAGCAATAGAGCAGTGCAAAGGAGTCCGGGTTTGTG
>JASAOQ010000870.1:0-16835 GCA_031306065.1 Pseudopyricularia cyperi | reverse complement strand
GTCAAGGAGGGGGAGAATGACACTCAAAGACTTCTTTCTTCTTCCCAAGATCCGGTGTACATCGATCTGTTCAAGCGGGAAAGATTGCTGGGGGTAAAAGATGGAGATGAGGGAGGGGGGGTGGTATGTGTGTCCTCCCATCTGTTTTCGAGCTTTGATATTGAAACAAGACATCAACAAAGGGCATCATGCTCATCATTTCCCCCCTCTCGATTGCTTCCTCCACCTTCCATTTTCTGGTTCGCGAATCGCAATCGTGATGGGATGTTGTTGGGTGGCCAAGACCAGAGAGAGTCGACTTGTCACATACCTAGGTAGCTACCTGCGCATCACGCATGAAAAAAAAGAAAACAGAGACCTGTTCATCTCATTTACTTGACATATATCGTGCCCTCGTATGAGGTATGAGTGACATCTGGTTGCGGGAATTAACAACGCCCCTCCCCTGTTTTGTTTGATAATACACAGTTCGGTCCTGGACTGAACCTTTGCTAAGTGTATGGTAATGTGTATGGCAACGACCAGTCGCCAAAACAAGAGAGGCCCGGAGATCTATCTCGCTCTACCGAATATCGTTTTGCGTTGCATGTGGGGACACACAACCCCCCCATCACGGACAGCTTTTTTGGATTGTCATATAATAGCCGCGCGAGGGCGCGCGCAAGGGGCCCCTATAGGTGGTAATAGGCTACAAGCGAGTGGGTAATATGTCACTTGTCAGTGTCAAAGTGTCAAACTTTGCCTTGTCTTTAAGATGATGGGTGTGTCCCTTTTTTTTTCCTCTCGTGTAGGGGTCGCCATTGGATCCGCTTCCGATGATGGATGGGCCAAGCCGGCGGGCGATCCCCCCTACCCATCTTTCTCAACTCCACAATCTCGGTGAGGCCATTTGCTGGGGTGATGCCTGTCTTATTCCTCCCAAAGGTAACCGGTCCCCTATAGCATTGGGGTTGTAGTAAAGGTGGTGGTGTGGTTCTTGTGTCTGTTTTGCCGGTAAAACGTTGCAGAAAAGCCGAGTGATTCGTAAGAAACAGATAGACGATACGATGATGGGAGGGGACGGGGGTCCTCTTTGGCGGAGGTGGTCAGACCTTCTCGTGCTGTTTTGTTCTTCTGTTTCTTTTTCGTTCTCCAGCCTTTTTTCCCGCTGTTTTACCCGTTTGTGATCTTCCCCATGGTCCGATGTTATGCTGTTGCTGTTGTATTTTACCCTACGAACCACAGCACCGCCACTCTCCTTAACGCCCGGGAGGTTGGCGAGCCGGACATGACCATCTGAGACGTTGAGCGGAGCTCGAGCTGCCAAAAAGCGAGCTAGGGACAAAATGAGAAAAGAGAAGCAAGATCGATAGCAGCCGATACACGATGATTTGCAATATACCCTCAGACTCCGAGGGCACAGACAGACAGTGCAAACAGCTCGGCGATTTTGCGAGCAGGGCGAATGGATCAAGAGGCGTGTCAACCCCCATCTTCCCTCAGCCCCAGGCCTGGAGGAGCAGTTACTCTTTGTGATGGAGGGGGAGTTGGACTAACGAGGCCTGCTTTGTCGTATGCTATTACGTACGTTGCAACAACAACACACGGATTTTGCCTCTTTCGTTGGGGCTTTGCGCTCCAATAGTACACACAGCCCTGAGACGTGCTATCGTTCCTTCGCGGGCATTGCCGTTATGTGACTTGTGAGTTTTGACGGAAAGCCCGGCGGAGTCTTTGTTCTGTCTTTGTTCTCTGGCCCTGATTTTTGTTTCCTTTTGTTTCAAGACGTTCAGTCTTTGCCCATCTTGACCGGGACCGACGACATCCAACTGCATCATGGGAAAAGCAGACGAGAGAAAGAAAGCCAGTCCAGCAGAATCGTCAAGTGAGCGATTTTACGACCAGCTATATCTCGGAGGCCCCGATCTTGCTAACGCATGCAGCATCCGAAGATTTGTCCGGAAATAGCCACCGTGCTTACGGTGGATGGGGCCGGTTTGTACGGCCATATATCCTGTGAGCCTGTTTGTTTTCAACATTTCCGCCGAAGCGAGAGCCTATTCGCGGCCTTTTTTTTCTTTTTTTTTTCCAAATTTGGACATATATCGACACTATAAGTCATAGTCATAGTGTTCGATGGAGTTCCCGGTCAAGAAAACAGTCTGAATCTTGTCCAAAGATTACACTGGGTGTGCAAAGCCCATCGACCCCATCTCCGGCCAACCACGAGGCAAGGAGCTCAAAGGATGCCAAGGCGGAAGGGAGGGGGACTATAGTCGCCAGCACCCTCGATGGGAAAGGAAAACAACCGGAGATGAGAAGAGAGGCGGTCAACCCCGATGGGGCGGGCGTCTTGCTTGGCCGGATGGAGATGGAGAGAGAGAGAGAGAGAGAGAGAAACGTACGCACACGCCTCCTCTCTAGATCTGGTTGGCGCTTGCCTGACTGGATGCCAGACAGGCGGAGTCGAATGGGGAATCGAGGGATCGCATTGTGTCAAGTCTTGCGAGCGAACCATGGACGAGCACCTCGCTAGACTTTTTTTCTTATATTGTTTTGCTCCAGAGGGGCCAGTATGCCTGGAGTACAGCTATAATAGGGAGCAAGGGCAAGTGCGATTGGCTCCCCAAAGGCTAGGACGCTGTGGCATGATTTATATCGGCATCGGCTTGGGACCTGGGACCTTGACCTGGCTGCTGCTGTCGTTTATGCTTGGATCGTGGAAGGCCGGGCATGAGCAATATCCCAAGGGGGGGTGCATATGGCGAGAGGCGGCCAACGGGTCTGGGTACAGGGAACAATCTTATATGGCATGTTGTTATCGGCGTTGGCATATGAGGCTGTGCTGCGAGGGGTGTCTGCTATGGTCGGTGCCATGAAAGTGAGGCAAGATGAGCTCTCATCCGCGGATACGTGGTCTGGCAGACTGTTTGCAGGATAGCCTCCCACCGGTTGGTCTGCTGGTAAGGGGGGGCTATTGTGGTTCTCCCATCCAGTTGGATGGCTCATGGCCTGTGACACAGGGGGCAATCACGGCGAATCAAGAATGCCATGGCTACGTGGTGTTATAGCTGTCGTAATGCATAGTGAACCCGTTGGAAGTCGCCGAGCGGTGAACTCAAAAGACCCAGCAAGTCATCCTTTAGCAATCAGAGGAGATTTGTGCTCGGTCTGATGTTGGGACTGGGCGGCGCTTTGAAGGGGCTGGGATGCGTGAATACTCAGCAGGCCTAAGCAGAGGTCAGAGTGTCTGCTTCTTACTGATAGGGGAGGGAGGGCTTATTGATCGCGAGGGTCCGGCATCGCCACATTGTGAGATACGCTGCCTTCGATATTCCCCCGGAGCTCTCTCTTGGATGGGCGTAACATCAGACACCTTGGAAGTCCCTGAATACAACTCGTAATTAGAAAGAAGATTATCAATAAGGCCGTGCTACCCAAAAGTGCGTTTCGTCTATATTATCGCTGTATAAAACACCCAACTATAGGCAGAGACCGATACTGGTTTGCGGTTGTGTCACTTTTCTCGTCAGTTGTCTGATCTTGATCTGGTTGCAGAAGTGAGCGATTCGTAGACTGGAGATCGAAACCCCCGGAACCCTTCATCTGGCTGTATGGGCTCGATCCTTCATCGGCGGCTGTCATTCCATCTTTTCTACTTATTCTGATAATATTATCCCGATCTCTAGCTGAACTTTTCCTGAATTATGGTCCCGGAGACGAAGAAAGGGACAGAAGACTTGTATGGTTAGTGTAAAACAATACAACACGTGCGACAAAAGAATCAACCAAACTAAGGCTTGTTTGTGCTCGCGAATGTAGGCACATAATGGACCAAACAGCCTCTGAATTTTAAAAAGGTGATACCAAGATGCCATCACGGGTTTCAACCGCAGTCGACACAGCATCTTCATCACCCTTAATGGGCAGCTGGCGATTCCTCGCCACCGCCATTCGAGCCGCTCCCGTCACTGCCCTCCATAGTCTCGTATAAATCCTCATCGGATTCGTAGTCCTCCCAACCAGAGTCGTCATCCTCCCACGCCTGCGCAATAAGCTCCTCGTCCTGCTCGGCCGCAACGACAGCGTCCTGTACGGGCCCCGTGAGCGAGTCGAAGCAGCCTCGCAGCGCGTGGTGCGGCATCCAGTCCAGCCTCGCAAACCTGCCACCTCCGAGCGCGTTCAGGTCCCCGACAGCCGGCGGCGGCAGCGACTCGGCCCCAAAGGTGCCGTCGCCGCCGTCGTCTTCGCTCAGGTACAGCTCCTCCAGGGTCGGGACGAGGTTCTTGCCCGTCTCGAAGTCGAGGCAGCCCCACAACACCATGGGATACATCAGACGTTCGATTCTCGTACCCCTCCGCACCATCTGGAAAGCAACCAGGTCATCGGGCTGCTCGAGCTCCATCCCGCCGCGGCCCCAACCCTCGCGCCTCGCGGCACCGACCAGCTCGACGGGGACGCCGTACACGGGCTGGCCCCGCTCCACCTCCTCCGGCGTCACGGCCGTCTCGTCAAAGAGCACCAAGAGGCGGACGAGGTCGACGAGCTCCGAAGCGAAGCGCCGGCGGCGGAGGAGCTGCCACAGCGTGCGGACGCCGCCCGGCTGGCCCAGCATCAAGCGGCGCAGGTCCGGCGACCCGGGCCCCTGGAGGGCGTCGTTGAACATGAGGTCGAGCTTGAGGAAGAAGAGCTGCGCGTTCTCCAGATCCTCGTTGGACCAGCCGCGGACGAGGGCGCGCCGGCCGCGGTTGATGGGGCAGTCGGTCACCATCCAGAGGCGGCGGATCGTGGAGCGCGTCGACGCCGGGACGCGGTGACCCTTGCGCGCCATGCATGCTAGGATTGCGTGCGCCTGCGCCTCGCGGCGGAATAGCAGGTTGAGCCACGCCATTCCCAGGCAGAGTCTCGAGCCGGGCGGGAGATATGGTCGTGATGGGTCGTTGCCGCCGCCACCGCCACCGCCGTCGCCGTCCCGTTGCCCGAGGACCATGCGGCTCCAGGGTGTCGGGTTGTCGAGGTCGATGCCGCGGCTGAAGCCGATCTGGGTGTAGTCGACTACGATGAAGCCGTGCGGGTTACGCACGAGGAAGTCGCGGTACAGCTCCCAAGGGTAGTCGCGGGCCACATCCGGGTCAAGTTGGCCCGCCATGGTGCGGCAGAAGTAGTGCTCGTTGGCGTCCCAGCAGGCATGAAACACGCGGCTGATGGAGTAGAGGCTCAGGATGTCTCGTGGGTGGAGGTACTTGATGACTTCGACCGAGACGACTGAGTACGAGCCCATGGAACTTATGAGGTCGAAACTCTTGGCCTTTGGGCGTTGGGATAAGTGATGTTTGCTCTTTGAGTTTGAATGGGGTTGTACCAGAGGTACGGTTGGTGATGAAGCTGTGACTATGCTGACTTCCGGGGCTTTCCCGGGTGTATAGTATCTGGTGTTGACCATCAGCTCCGAGCTGGCAACGCGAGGCCTCTTGTGCTGTGCTGTAGCATCTCCACGTGCATCTTCGTCGTGGACGACATATTCGGTGCTCGTATGTGGCTCCTTATCGTCTCCAGAGAAGGATGGGCGAGGTGGGACGGCAGCTGAAGCCTGACCACTTCCCTTTGGGGTTGTGTTGGCTTGCTTCATTGTTGCTGTACTGGACTTTGTGGTCTGAGCCGACTGTGTAGGCTCATTATCGTGGGAAACCCCACCTGCTGACTTATTTCCAAGCCTGCTGTGGTGATGCTGCAATTTTTTGTCCAGTCTGGCGCGGATAATGCCCAACACATCTTCATAAGGGTCGGCCTCCGTTTCGCCGGCGTTGTAGTCAGGCATATCGAGCAGCTCAGGCTCTAGATCGTTTTCTTTTGAGTCACAGATATCTTTTTGTTTGCAATCGACAACCTGGTTTAGATCTTAGACCTCCATCTCAGCGACAGCCTTGTGTCTGTCAATGTCAAGATGGTGACCGGGGAGAGTGGAAGTTTAATAGAACGATGATGGGCTGTTTTTGTGCGTGGACATCGAGGTCCTAGGTACAGAAAAAGAAGAAAGAAACAGACCGAAGTCGAGAAATTAGGGCGTGAGAGCCGAGAAAAAGTGATGGTAAGGTGAAGTCAAGGACAAGATCCGGCGCTGGGCGCGGGAAAGTTTATGTCATGGCCCGTAATACGGTAGTTTGAACCACTGCTACGCACCGAGGGGCACGGCAAACTCCAAGCAACGAGCCTTGATATCTTGCAAGCCGGATAAAGCAAAAGCTCGAATGGACCATCAACTTTTGATTCCCTCACTGGTATTAACACTATCTTTCTGCTTCACATCGTTTCGGTTCTCTCCGTTTCAGCTGAGTATTGCTTGTCTCCTCGCCCCTTCTGCTCTCCAGCAAGCCCAGCGTGCAGCTGTCGGCTTCGATCATAAATGTGATGGTGCCTATTCGTGGCAATCTACAAGCGTGAGCTCTAGTCATTCTTGTCGACAGCCCTGCTCCGGAGATTGAGCTGGACCGTCGCCTAGGGGCCTAGCTCATCTACAGGCAGATCTGCGTCGTCGCGCTTAACGATTGACTCGGCCACTTTCCAGACCTGGAGGAGGTTGTCTTCAGCTGCGCTGCAGACCATCCATGGCTCATTTGGATTCCAGCTAAAGTCGGCCAAGTGGTTGGTATGGCCTCCATGCATGAACAGCCTTTTGTAGTAGTAGACAGTATTAGTAGGGAAGCTCGTCACTCTGGCCATGCCAAACAAACAATGGGCAAACTCACAATTCTGGTGGGCCGTCCTCGGCATCCTCCGGTTGCTGCTCTTCTCCTACGCGGCTCAGGTCCCAAAACAAAATCCGCCTGTCGTAGCTGCCACTAGCAAGGATGCCAGCCTCGTGCGGGTGCCAGAATACCGAAGTCACGGCGTCCCTGTGTCCTTCCAAGGTATGTATCTTGTCCTTGACGTTGCGCAGATCCCAAAGGCCAATTGTCTTATCAGCCGAAGCCGTTGCGACCAGAAACTCGGACGCGGGACAGAAGTCGAGCGCATTGATGGCGTCCGAGTGGCCACCCTTGGCAACCAGCGCAGCCTTGTCGTTGGACTCCTGCCTTGTGTCCAGAATTTGAAGAGTCAAGTCATCCGACACGGTACCGATGAAGTGCTTGACCAAGGGGTGATATTGTACGTCGTTGACCACTTGGCTGTGGTGTGTGTATTTTCTCTTTGGCTTGAGGATACGGTTCTTGGGCTGCACATCCTTGAGATCCCAAAGAAGAACCGTCTGATCGCTGCTGCCACTGACCAGGCAGCCCTCGTCGTGCAAGCTCCAGTTTAGTCCGTAACCCTCTGCCTTGTGGCCAACAAGCTCATATTGGGGATTCGGCGTGCCCGAAGGCTGCAAGCTGTGCTTGGTCCTGTCGAAGATGAGGATTTTTCCATCTACACAGGCGGTGGCAATGATGTCAGGGTTTTGGGGCTGGTAGCGAGCCTTGTTCACCTCGCCCGGGTGGTCGATCTTCTGGGTGATGTTCCACTTGATGGCAGCCGCCTCACTGCCCTTGCCCCCGCCGTAGCCGCCAATCTCGCCGCGGTCCTCGTCGTAGTCTGCTGGGTTCGGCTCGACCGACTTGGGAATCTCGACCTCGGCGATTTGAAGGTATTCTTGCGCGGCACCTGAGGTGTGCGTGCCGAGGAGGACGCGGTGGATGCGGTAGTTTTTGCCTTCGGGCTCCTTGACGTCCGGTAGCCACTGGACAGTGAGGGTTGGCCATGCCAGAGCAGTGCTTTAGATGGCCAGTGGGTTAGCGCCAGTAGTTGGAAGGGCGGTAAATGCAGAAAGATGGTAGGAGCTCACCTGAGGAGCATGTCGTAAAGAAAGGGGCTATTCTTCTTCCATGTCTTGTACTCTGAACGAAATGTCAGCGAGACCCGAGAAGACATATAACTGCGCCAGTCAGCGCGACATCATCTAACCTTCGTTTATGATTCTCTGCTCCTGGTCGTAATCCTCCTCGACGTCCATTTCTGCAGCGACAGCGTTAGCGGGGCCTATGCCAAACGGGAGAGAAGGATGTCGCAAGAGCTGGCACCATACCATCGACGTCCATGGCCGCAGGAGGCGCCATTTTACGAGATTTGAGGATGCCGGACTGAGTAATGATGGACACTGAAATGTTGGGGTATTAGAAGGAATCCAGTAGCGATGTCGTCGTCACGGCTCCCATACGCAGCGATTGTAGTAGATTGTTAGAGAGGCTGACGCGCGTTGGCGCTGGACAAGCTCGAGACGCGTTTAAAGAGGCGGTATAGAGCGGCAGAACCTGGGGGTTGCTTGCGGGCGGGGTTTGGCTGATTGTTCATGAGAGAGGTACGTACCTGTATACCCGTGGAGATATGCTTGCTTGGCATCAGCGTTTCGACTTGAATCTGATGCGTCGATAATGCGTGTTTAAAAGAGTCGCGATCAGGATGTAGTAACTAAGACAGCAAAAGAGTCAACATTTTGGATCAAATCGTCTATATTGTTTAAAGCACAGTAACACTCAAAGACGGTGCCAGCGCCCTCCGCATCTTCTCCAGATAGTCATGGGCAGTAATACCGGTAAAGGTACATTTAACGGTAGCCCCACTATATATCTGACTAGCATTGGTTCTTGAACTGCGACTAGTCATTTTTGCCCCACACTAGCTGCGATGCGTCGCCCTTATTTACGCCCACTCGGCGCGCTTCAGGCTGCGACCACTGTCCTCTGTTGCCCCCAATCGTCTTTTGACGTCGACGAGGGATCAGCAACTTCTTGCCAAGCCTCTTGCTTAGATCTCTTTTCATTCCCATCCTTCGCTCTGCTCCTGGTCTCTCTGCCGCGCTGTTGATGCCTCTATTCCATCTCATTTCCTTTCTTCGTGCTTGATCTCCCGGTTGTCCCGGGTTTTGCGACGGCCTCATCGCCACTTCATGCTGCCTCAGAGCCCAGCGCCCAACCGGCGACACGCTACATAACCCGCGCGCATCGCAAAAGATTTCATAACAAGGGCCCGGATTCGGTATCTTTTTATTCAACTCTTCGTCTATAGCTAGACGCTCTCAGCTCCAACACCGCTACCATGGGTGTTCCCAAATTCTTCAGGTGGCTCTCTGAGCGCTATCCGGCCATCTCACAGCTAATCGCAGAGAACCGCATCCCCGAGTTTGACTGCCTGTATCTTGATATGAACGGCATCATTCACAATTGCACGCACAAGGACACCCATGATACGTCCTTTCGTCTGAGCGAAGATGAAATGTTCATTCGTATCTTCAACTACATAGAGCATCTCTTCGGCAAGATCAAACCGAAGCAGCTCTTTTTCATGGCCATAGACGGTGTTGCCCCGCGCGCCAAGATGAATCAGCAGCGTGCTCGACGTTTTCGCACTGCGCTAGACGCCGAGGTGGCCCGCGACAAGGCTGTGCGCGAGGGCAAGGAGCTCCCCAAGGAGGAGCCCTTTGACAGCAACTGCATCACGCCAGGAACAGAGTTTATGGCAAAGCTGTCAGAGCAGCTCAAGTACTTTGTCAACAAGAAGGTGTCAGAGGACACCGAGTGGCAAGGCTGCGAGATCGTGCTGTCTGGGCACGAGGTGCCGGGAGAGGGAGAGCACAAGATCATGGAGTACATTCGCAATGCCAAAGCACAGCCCGACTACAACCACAACGTTCGACACTGTCTATACGGCCTCGACGCCGATCTCATCATGCTGGGTCTGCTAAGTCACGACCCGCACTTTTGCCTCCTCCGTGAGGAGGTTACTTTTGGCAGACAGTCCAAGAACCAGTCCAAGGAGCTTGAGCACCAGAACTTTTACCTGCTACATCTCTGCATCGTCCGCGAGTATTTGGAGCTCGAGTTTCAGGATCTGAAAACCGATGGTACCATGAAGTTTCCATTTGACATGGAGAGAGTCATTGACGATTTCATCCTGATGGCATTCTTTGTCGGCAACGATTTCCTTCCCAACTTGCCGCATCTGCACATCAACGAGGGCGCTTTGGCTCTCATGTTCCGCCTGTACAAGGAAATACTGCCCAAGTGCGACGGCTACATCAACGAGGGCGGCACTGTCAACCTGCAAAGACTGGGTCTGCTACTTGAGGGTCTCGGGGAGGCCGAGCGCAGGTTCTTCGAGGTGGACATGCAGAATGAGCAATGGTTCAGGTCTAAGCAACAGCTGGACCAGCCCGATAGCGGCCCAACCAAGACGCGGCTCAAGGGCCAACTTCAAGTATCTACTTCTCAAAAGAACCTATGGAAGCACAAGATAAAGCCCTTTATCACCAAGCGACAGAAGACGCCGCTTAACCTAGGCAAGGATCTGAACGCTGCAGACCGCAAGTTCGCGCAGGAGATTGCAGAGAGTTTCCGTCTCACCTACGAAACCCCGCCCGATGACGAAGGAAACAGGGCCATTGTCCTCTCATTCCCGGAACAGTCCGGCGCGTCTGGAAATGACGACGGCGATGACGGTTTCGAGGAGGAGGGCGATGCGGCGGCTCACCGGGAGATGCTCAAGTACGATCGCGCTGCTGTCGTAGACACGTCCCCAGAGGAGGCCAGGGCTGCAATGGAGCACCTCTACCAGCAAAAGTTCCAGGAATGGAAGGACAAGTACTACTCCGAAAAGTTCGACTGGACGCCAGAGACCAAGGCGCAAGGACTCCGAGAACTGGCAGAGAACTACTGCCAGGGTCTCCAGTGGGTTCTGTATTACTACTACCGCGGCATCCGCTCGTGGCCGTGGTTCTACAAGTTCCACTACTCGCCCATGATCTCAGACGTCATGAAGGGTCTTGGTGCCGACATGAACTTCCAGCTCGGCCAGCCATTTAAGCCATATGAGCAGCTCATGGGTGTTCTTCCTGACCGAAGCAAGAAGATCGTCCCCACCGTCTACTGGGACCTTATGACGAACCCCAAATCGCCCATCATCGACTTTTACCCCCGCGACTTCGATCTGGACATGAACGGAAAGAAACAGGAATGGGAAGGCGTGGTCAAGATTCCCTTTATTGACGAGAAAAGACTCTTGGATGGAATGGCTACCAAAAACCACCTCTTGTCTGATGTGGAAAAGTCACGCAACGGCTTCGGCGTGGCTCTTAAGTTCACCCACGATCCGACGTTGGATTTTCAATACCCCTCGTCGCTTCCGGGCATATTCCCCGATATTCCTCACTGTCGCTGCGTGATGAATATTTTCGAACTTCCTGCCACAGATGGCCTACAGTACCTCCACGGACTGACCGACGGTGCCCTGTTGAACGAGTCGGCACTTGCGGGATTCCCCAGCTTGGCCACATTGCCTTACAATGCCGCATTGGGCTTCCACGGCGTCAATGTGTTCCAGCAGGAAAGCCGGAACGAGAGCATGGTTGTCACACTATCTGATACAGAGATGAAGACCAAGTCTTCGTCGGCCGTGATGAAGCTCGGGCAGCGTTGCCATGTTGGCTACCCGTTCTTGACGGAGGCCAAGGTCATCCGTGTTTCTGACGAGCTGTTCGACTATACGCACGATCATAATGGCCAGGTTGTGCAGACGCCTCATCAGCACAAGGAAATCGAGCAGTTCCATACCAAGTCGCGTCGCATCGAAGAATTCTACAGCAAGCGGCTTGGAATCATCATCGGCGACGTCGAATCCATGGTCCATGTGCAGATGCTCAAGGGCCTGATCAAAACCGAAGAAGGAGCCACAATCAAGGAGTATGGCGACGTCCCCGGCATGGAGACGGACTACGCCTCGCAGGTTATCGTCGACGAAGTCATCAACGAGGACGAGCGGTTCATCGAGCGGGCAGCTTTGCCGGTACAGGAAGAATTCCCGCTTGGCTGCCACGCCTTTTTCTTAGGCGACTATGCCTACGGTCGCCCGTTGGAGGTCATTGGATACAAGGACAACAAGGTGGACGTTCGCGTCTCGGTTCTTAAGAAGCCCGAGCCTGAGTTCTCCAAGAACATCATTTTCCAGGCGGAGCGTAGCAACAGATACGTGCCGTCGTATGCCGTCGCAAAGAGTCTCGACCTTCATCCCCTCGCGCTCAGCAGGATCACAGCCTCATTCTTTGTTTACACCATGAAGGGCAACCTCAAGGTCAACTTGGGCCTCAACCTCAAGTTTGAGAGCAAGAAACAGAAGGTGCTTGGATATTCTCGCAAGTCACAATCGGGTTGGGAATTCAGCCCAGCTGCGATAGGCCTTTTGGCACAGTACATGCAAAACTTCCCTGATCTTTTCGCGGGGCTTAAGCGACTCCCCAGCGGAAACGAGATTAAGGACACCGACATCTGGCAAGACGAGAAGACGGCCCAGGCTCGCGTCAAAGAGATTGGCGCCTGGCTCAAGACTATCGAGACGAGCAAGTTTGAGCGTGTGCCGCTCGATGCCGAGCAGCTCGACTCGGAAGTCGTAATGGCGTTGGTAGCGGCAACGGATTCACTCAACCTCGCGGCCCCCGAATTTGAGGCTAAAGGACTCAAGGCTGTTCCTCGCAGTGCGCTTCTCAAGCCCGAGGACGCCGAGGTGCGGCTGGGCAACCAGAACTTTGCCCTAGGCGACCGCGTCGTGTACGTTGCTGCGTCTGGCAAGGTCCCCATCGCAGTGCGCGGTACCGTCATCGGAATCAGCCGCACGCCTACTGCCAAGCTGCTTGACATTGTATTCGACATCACATTCATGAGCGGAGGCAGTCTTGGAGAGCGGTGCCCGCCGTTCCGCGGACAAACGGTTGCATCCACCACGGTGCTCAACCTGACTAACAGGCAAGTTGTGACAGGGAGCAGGGCCACCCTCGCGCGGAAGCCTCTCGCGCCGTCGGTTACCACTCTCGTGGGGGGCGTCAATGGCGCCAATGGATACAAACAAATGACGGACTCGCCGACGCCCCCGCCTCTCAGGGGTTCTTGGAGAGGCGCATTGAATGGCGGCAACGGCGGTGGTCGTGGCAGGGGTGCTTCTGGTGCTGGCTTCAACAACACCCCGAGCCCACGCAATGGTGGGCCATTGCAGCATAGCTCGTTGGTGTACAGGCCCGCACCAGGAGCGGATGGACAGCAAAGCCATCGCGGAGGTCGTGGCGGCGGACGCGGGCGCGGCGGCGGCCTAGGCTACAATAACGCTGCGGGCCAGAGCAACGGCTACACGTCGCACGCGAACGGGGCGGGCCCGGAGAGCTCGCCAGCGCCCGCGCAGTCGTACAACAACGTGCCGCCGCCGGCAATTCTGGACGCGCCGTCTGGTCGCGGTAGGGGTCGCGGCCGCGGACGTGGAGCACGTGGTGGACCCAACGGGGCCAACGGGGGTGGCCGCGGTGGACCGCACGGACGAGGCGGGCGCGGCGGTGGGTCAGGGGCATTTGGAGGAGCCCCGCGGGGCAGCTCGTCTTAGATGGACGAGTCGTTGCCGGGATGGTGTGAGAGAAAAGACTTGGTTTCTGAACAGGATGGTGTGTTGCCAACACTCGAGCTCGGCGATTTGCCACATCATCAGCCTTTCGAAGGTCGATCCGGATACTGTGTGGCTTATACACCAGACATGGCAAGAAATTTGGAAGACATGCACGCGAATGGCTATATCTACTCGCCATGGGGCTTATTATGAGTTTATGTAGATGATAGCGGATTCTCTATGAGTTATGACTCTGGCAGCTTTTTTTACGGCGGCATGTTGAGCTAGCTGTAAGAACGTTCGAATACTTAGAATTAGAGGGCGCATGATGCTGTTTATTGGTTGAGCCACGCAACCACACTATTCGGGGTAAGTTAGCTACGACATCGTCTCAAAACAGATCTAGATTCATGAGCATAGCGGCCCAAACTTCGCAGGAAAGATTTTTTCATTGCGGCGGCATGCATGGACCCGCAATCAACTAAAACCCGATTAGGACCCCTTTGCATTCTTCTCCTACTTTATACGTTCTTGGCCTTGGGTGTCTCCTTGACCTTGATGGCGGGCAGCGGAAACGGCTTGCTTAAGCCCTTGTCCATGGCCTTCCATGTGGCAATGTCCCGGGCCTGGTCCCAAGCGAGGATGCCAACCCAAGGCTGGACGTTGTAGTGCAAGCGCAGGCGGACGTCGGGGGTCCGGGCGAGCTTGCCGGTCGGGTGGGTGATTTGGTACTTTGGGCGCTGATTCTTGAGCTTGAGAATTCCGCTGTTGTGTGCCCATTTAGTCAATGGATTGGATAACAACAGGGAGGCGATGTGGGGGAGCCAAGTGAAAGGGAAAATTAAAAGAGACATACCGGCTCGGGTCAATCGTCTTGCCCGCCGCGCTCTTCTTCAGCTTCTTGAGTGAGTGCGGCCCCAAGTTTGCGAGGTGGTCCGAACTCGGGCTGGTGATGATGCTATCCCAGATGACGGCCTGATTGGGTGGGACGGTGCCATTGTTGCCACTACCACCGCTGGTCTTGCTGCCGGCGTCGTCCCACTCGGCCGTCACGTACACAAACACCTGCTTCGTGTTCCATGTGAACAGGCTCGACAGGTCCGCGTCCAGGTCGAACCGGATCGTGGCGTACTCCTCCTTCTTGCTGCTGTAGTAGTGCGGCCTCCCCCGCTGGACCGTGACGCTGGTCTGGCGCAGCGTCGCGGCCGTGGGGTTGCGGGCCGACAGGAAGTCCGAGGCGGCGATGGCGGCGGCCACGACGAAGGCGACCGTCGTGAAGAAGCCAAAGGTGTTTTGGAGGCGCACTAGGGAGGAGTGCATCGTGGGCGCGTGGCCTGGGGCCCCGGAGCAAAGGGACGGCGGGTGAGGGATGTCTATGGGATCGATTTGTAAATTTTCTCCGCTCTCGGCTGTACAGACGACGCTCGTTATCGATCCTGTCGTTTGTTGCAGCTATGATTGGAAGCTGTGTTGTTGGCGGGTTCTGCCGGTCGCGAGATTTGGTCTCCTCGATTTGATTCAAAGTTAATGGGTGAGGCCACGTTTGGGTGGGGCGAGGACACGGCGACATTGACGTTGAATTCGGAGCTCAGCTACAAGGGTACAACGCAACGGAAGGGTCCACCCGCCGAAAACCGGCCCCACCTTTCCCCGCGCCGCTTGGAGAAGATGCGGCGAATGCGTCTGTGTCGCAGATCACATGCAACCCCCGTAAGTTCTTGTTGTAGACGGTGCGATAACGACAAGTCAGTTGGTTTTTCGTGCTGATATCTTCAAGTGCTACTCTCGGAAAAGGCAAAAAGACTGAGACTTATACCAGTCGTTTTTTGATCGGCCTTCTTGTTCGCAGGATCACAAGCAAGAAGCAGCCGAGTTCTTCTGAAAGACATGAGTAGCCTAGACGTACAATCCTCGCCGCAAGCCGTTCGGGATCGTTTGTCTACTCTTGTCTCGCTTCGGATCGAGTACTTTGGTCTCGGTGGTAGGAAGCGCCCAAAGCTGAACACGATGCAATATTGGAGCAGTAACACATGTCATTAATCATACATCATCAACTCCTCAACACCGGTCACCTGCCTCCAAACGCCCGATCGAGCTGAGCCCCGGGGTCATCGTGATCCGCCGCCGCCATCTCGCTCGGGCCGCCCTCCTGCCCCACCCCAGGACCGCCGGGACGCAGACTCAACCCCTCCATCCCATCCGTCAGCTTCCGCTCCGGCTCCAGGATCCTGGCCTCGCTGTCCAGCCAGCCGGGCGCGACGCGCCTCTTCTCGGCCAGCTCGCGCGCCCGGATCCGCTCGTCAAGCGCCCGCAGCTCGGCCTCAGCCTCGGCCTGGAGCTTGGCGATGTGCTGCTGCAGCGCCCGGCACGACGCCATGATCTCGTCCGGGTGCGCGGCGTGGCCCGTCGCCGAGACGACAAACCGCGGCTTTTCGGGCTGCTGCTGCTGTTGCTGCTGCAGGTCGTCCGAGATGGTGCTGGCAACGCCGGTGGACGACGGTGGGAGGGACGAGGGCATCGTCCGGTAGGTGTATGGCAGTGTTGTCGCCTGCGGAAGGCTGACAAAGGGGGAGACGGTTAGGGGTACCTGCTCAAGCAGGGGATGTGATCCTGGAGAACGGGGGTGTTAGTCGCATACATGTGTAGAACCGCTTACATCGGCTCAGAACTCACTGCTGTTCATTTTGCCGGTGGAAAACCAAGAGTTTTTGCGGGAAGACTGTAGTCGAGAGAACGCGAGCAACCCCCGGAACTATGACGAACAGCTAATCGGCCGAAAAGGCGGGGCGGGGACACCCGAGATCACGTGACGATAGAAAGAGGCCGTCCCCGATAAGAGCTCCGTCGCGTGGCAGCCACTACTAATTAGTTCTAGCCTGGAGAGCTACAAGGGGCATGCATACATAGAGCTGCCCCGCCAAAATATTATCCATCAAGCTTCAGTCAAACTTCGAAGCTATCCCAGGTACTTTTGGCACAGACGTTCGACCACAAGACACACAACGCATTTGCGCAAGCAGCCCCGGTTCTTCCGAGCTTTCATCTGTACACGCAACAGTAGCAACAGCCATGGAGAGCCCCGCCGTTCTCACAACAATACACACCCCTCCCAAGGCGGACGACTTCACCCCGCTCTCGGAGCACCAGGAACGCACCCCGGCCACCTTCTTCGGCGGCAAGCCCGTGCTGCACTACCACGCCGCCTCGGCCAAGGTTTTGGTGCCCGCGTCGCAGCGGCGGAGCCTGCCTATCTTCCGCACCGCAGCCGAGACCACGCCGGCCGGGAGCGGCGGCGGCGGCGATGATGACGACGACGACGACCACGAGTCCACCGTCGAGCAGACCGTCGATGTCTTTGTCAACTCCTCGTAAGAATGTCCCTATCTCCCGTGGCAAGAAAAAATAACACACACAAGCCCGTCACTACAGTCCACTCCATTCTTGTTGCTAACCAACATCGCGGGGGG